>JAHWXV010575280.1:0-11043 GCA_024586415.1 Phrixothrix hirtus | reverse complement strand
AGCACAAGTGTTCGATAAGAAAATGTATTTTTAACCAGCACGAAATTTCAAAACGAAATTTTACGTTTTCAAATTCTGTCACCAGATGGCAACACCTATCAGGTTAACAAACTAGATTTAATAAATTCCGGAATTAGGTTTATTAATTAACCTCGACCTTCATTCCTGGAATATTAATATAAGAAAAATAATTATTTCCTAACGTATACCCATAGAAACATCCAAAACGAAATTGTAAATATCTATATACAGGGCGTACTAAATGTACTTACTAAAATTAATGTAAAATAGTTCGAAGATAAAGGTGAGACCGTGACACACCTTTACCGAACATCATATATAATCCAATTTTTATTGGTCTGATATACCAAAGCAAATTAAAATTTCTTCAAACGTATATTTTAAAATTGTGTTCAAATTAAAAATGATATTAATATTTATTTTAGAAGCGTATATTTGTACAAGACAGAAAAAAACAGTTTTGTTGATCTAATCCAAGTTTTAATTTAAATAATATGGTTCATAATTAACACTAGTTTGAAAATCACTTAACACCAAATAAATATATGAATAAAAGCATAGTTCATAAGTGGTATTCCTGCCTATTTTTGGCACTTTGATTAGACGTGATTCAATCTTTAAAACGAACTAAAACTAAATTTATTTTCTCTTAAGCTTTACTGTGCTTGCATACTGAATGGTACAGAGGACCTAAACGATAGCTAACAAGCGAAATTAAAGCAATTTCTCAATGAATAATGTAAAAGGTACTCAAAAGTCAAGTAGTATGAAAGAATATGTAATAAAGTAAATGAATTTCCTTTGAATGCCTTTAATAAATATTTATTTTCTGATTTTGTATTAAAATTGCAGTTTTCGAATTAATTAAGGCCTTGATAGACTTTTCTGTTTAATAACAAAGCTGTACAGTATAGTTGTTTGTTAACAATTTATGTATTATATTAAAAAGTATTCGTAAATCTTATTTGTTTTTGTAATATCTTGATAAATATGGTAAATTATAAAAACATAGCATACTATCTTAAAGAATAAAAAATTCTGCATAAAAATGGTCTGTACATATTTATCCTATCTTTGATCTTTCTCTTAAAATATGATACATAGTTTTAAGTTTTCTCAATGTCGCCGTACCCATTCCGTTCGAATTTTTGTAATGTTTTGCGCAACATCGAATAAAAGTACTGATCGTTTTAGAACAAAATATCGCATTAGAACTAAAGAAAAGGTATTTTAAACTAAAAGGCTTCAGCTTTAAATTACATATTAAAAATTCTTTCAGACTTTCAAAGTGACCTCATTATAATAGAATGAAAGTATGTATGTTTTCTTTTGAACTACTTTTTTCTTTTCAAAGGCGTCCATGTAAAGAGGGGCAGTAATAATAAGCAAAGAGATTCTGTTTGCGATACGTACACTTTATTAAAATGTTTGCATTTCCTAGAATTCTAGGTATACTGCCGTGGAACCTATACTGTTCAAGTTTTTTCTTAAAACCCATTTTCTTTATTTATAAATTTAAATTGAGAGAATAGCTAAATAAGACACTGATATCAAGCTAACTAAACTGCGAACTTAAAAATCGCATGAGGCAAGTTAATGTTTTAAAAAACTCCATAGTTTTCGATACTCATACTATAGCCCTGCTTTCTTTTATACATTTAATATATATTTCCTTATTTATGCAGTATTTAAATCTACACGTTAATTACGTTTGACCCTTTTAGAAACGTAAATCTTTACAATAGATATTTGATGTCCAGCTGACACTGTTAAAGCAATGTTTAAGTTTCTTTCTTATTAAAATAAACTACATTTTAAATATTTTAAATGAAGTCGTATAAACATCCAATTTTAATTTTATCGACTAAAAGGTCATGAATATATTTGCTGTTTATAATAAGAATCCAGGGTGCCAACCTTGACATCGTTCGTTCTAAAGCGTATTCGTATATACACGAAGAGTCTCATTACGTATAATAGTGAAAAATACAATTATTGAGGACCTCGTAATCGATAGTAATAAAGAGAAAGATCCCTTGGCTGCATTCGACAAATAAGCATACGAATCCTGTAATTAATTTCACGTTATATAAAATGTTTATATTTGTAATTATAATTGTTATGTGAACACCTCATTATGGTCGATTTTCTTTTAATATACTCGTATAATATTTAACCTACGGTCAATATGCCAAAAAGCAATGACAAAGTGCTGAGGAAGCATTAGTTGAATATTTACAATCACATCGGCATCTTATAAGTGCTACACCTTCACCTGCTTTTACGCATAAGGGTGTTGAATAGGAACGACAAGAATTAGCAGAACAACTAAATTTTATTCTAGGTTCTAGATTGAATTAGTTCTTTATTGCACGAAATAAATATTTATATTCACTATCATTTGACTCAATAATTGGATCACGTAATTTCATATGAACGTTATCAATGACTTCGTTGTATCCTAACTATTTAATTACAAATGAATTAAAAAGTTCAAATCAATTTTTCTAAGTTAACCCCTAATCGTAAATCGACATAATATGCAAAATGAAACCCAAAACAATCGGTATCAATTTGAACAATTTAATACAAATACGAGTTTGAACGAAGGTTCTAGAATACCATTTTTAAATTATAATTCGCAATAACACGAATAACAATGATTTGAAACGAATGCTAAGGGTCGCAACTACACCCCTAGTCAGTCTTACTAATTTATCGATAAAGTCACAGATGCCTCTTAATAATTAAAAATTTTTTAAAATATACGGAAAATTATTTTAAAATGGTGAAATTCAATGATTTACCGTCGTAATTAAATTAAGCATGACTTAGGCTGAAAACACAATGGACATAAACATAAGAAATACATAAATCATAATATTTACGCAACCATAACATTAACATAAGAAGGAAGTCCAGTCACAATGTGCATAAGTTTTGTATATCAAAAATTGTAATGCGCATGTATTTGTTTTTTGAAATATAACCCAAGAGTTATATAGAGTATTTCTGATTGCCGTTTTCTGATATGTCCTTCGAAACATTTTGCTTTCTGATTATACGTTTATAGCCTCGATCCTTCTTATCCTAAAGACAAGGATGAGATTTGACCAATTTAACAAGTAATTTTATATCCAAATTCATTTATTTATGTATAAACTAATAATAAAATTAACCACTATTATTCTGTCGAAAATGCAATTTATTCGACGCTATAAATTCGGTAGCGAATTAAAATGCGCTCTTTATATTCAAATCTCCGTATAATTACGTAAAGTTAAAAAATTTCAACTTTTTTACGTTGCTCTTATGTTCGAAAATAGTATTTCGTAATCATAACATAAGAATTGTGTTATTACGATTCATTATACATATTACTATTTGTTTAATTTTGTTTTTTATGTAATCTTTACGCTTATGTATTTCTTATGCTTATGTCCATTGTGTTTCCAGACTTAGAATCAACCAAAATGAGTTTTTATTGAATTAATGAAATTATACCATATGGTCATAAATTATTGTAAAGAAATACCTAAAAATTAAAGAAAAAATATTAATAAGTGCATTACTACAGAATATATAGGCTATGAGGCTATGTGCGGCAAAAAACTCTAATAAACCATATGTCTAATTATATAGTTTTCGAAATTTCTCCCAATTAAAGCTTTCAGACGGTCCCTGCTTTTTAACTTGGTCTACTATGTAAAGCAAGGAATGTCTGGCCAAATGTCCATATTTAGTGTTTGACGCATACAGTTTCAGAGCAACATTAATGCATGTTTTCAGCTGTCATAATTAACAATAGATAAATAGGAAATAATATTTTTTTGCAAAAAGCAACTCATTTTTTTTAGAAATTTACCGACAATGTTCACAAATAAAATCGTAGTCATCTTCTCCGCATCCAACAGACGCTTCTTGAGCCTGTTCGTAACAACTGGAAGATCGTTAACTGGTTTTGAATAACGCTCGTTGCAATAAAGGCATTGGGTGCCACTACCTTAATCAACTTTCGTTGAGTTTCAGTTTGTTTTTTCATTCTCTTCGATGTTTTGTTTTTGACCTGGAGACTCCTCTTTGTCTTCCTCTCTTTTTTCTTTCTTCTTCTTGTTGCTTTTTAATTTTTTCATCCATAAGTTCGGCTTTGAATGGACTTGATTTTACAATTGCAGCTTTACTCCTCTTTCGGTTGATCTGTTTTTGGAAATTGTAGACTTAGGCAAAGAAAAAATTTCACCAGGACTAACTGAAAAAGAGCTTCTTGACAAAGAATCATTAACTTTTTCCTATAAAGTGGTCTTATTTTGGGTTCCTTTAGGGTATGAATCAACTACACTATGTTTTGCTTCAGTTACTGTATTTCCTTGGTTTGTGACGTTCAAATATTTTCCACCATTTTTGTCCATCCTAACTTCAACATCTTCATCACCAATATGATCGCCAACAATCCCTTATTCGCCCTCATGTTTAACTAATCCTTCAACCTCTGTAACCAAGGGAGTATCTGTCATCTCTTTAGCAACAAAAGCTACGTTTGAGAAGACTGTTGAATCGAGCGGAACTATTGCACATTTCTTAAATTCATTTATGGCTGCAGATGGCACAGCCGCACGACGAAAAACTTATTCCAGAAGCATACTCACCTGAAATTGGAAAACATCCCTTCCAGGGTTGTTTGTAAGGTACTTTTTAATTGCTTGAACGTAAAATGTAGTAAATGGTCCCACAAAGGACACATATAATGGTTGTAACTTGTGATTACAATGAAGCGGTAAGCAAACAACTGTTGCATGATTTTGTCGTGCTTTCTCAATGAAATCGATATTCTGGACATGTGTCATATGCCCATCATGAATTATTAACACTGGGTCATCAACAGTGGGCTTTGCATATTTCAAAAAATGGTTGAACCACTCAGTAAAATGTTTGTTTGCATCCATCCTGTTGAGTGATGACAAATGCTGCACCGGTGGATGCTCAACCTTGCAATGTACACTACAAATGTAAAAAGAAGTCCTCTTTCAGCTGATGTTATACCCTTCAGTGCAAATACTTTAATTTGGTTGAACAGTAGTTAGTTCAGTTTCATTCACATTTAACACTCAAAGTGGAGGGTAGAAGTATTTATCGTGGACCTCTTTCAAGATTTCAAAAAATGTATTGGCATTTGATTTATTAAAACCTCGTGCTCTCCTCGCTAATGACGTTGATTCTTATTTTCGTACACTCAAATTAGGATTACACTTTCTAAAACCTGCAGCCTATCATAACCTGCCATTTCGTTTCCTTGTCAAATCTATGAGGTAAATTGTTCTTTTACTCTAGCTAAAAGACTAAACGGCGTGGATAATTTATTAACACGCTATATAAATGCTTTTCTAAGGCCAAGAGTTGGCCTTCTAGTTATATAATACGTTTTCATACATTAAATTTAAGTCTTATATTATTAAAATGCATCTGTTATGCTCTCATTGAATCAATCTCAATAATATCTTTTTGATAAGTTCAAAAATGTTCTACAATTTGCAATGGAAAAAGTATACTTCACCCCTCCATATTTCCAGAACTATTGAACGTACCAAAACCATGTACCATGTATGACCATTTTTGTGAGAAATTTACCATACTTTAATTATTTATGTAACATGGTAAGCTTTAAATTGAGCGGTTTCCGAGATATTTGCAAAAAAATGAGAAAACATACAGTTTCGGCTCCCTCCCACTCCTCTAGCCAAGCCTGACGCTCTGGCTACGGAGACTTTTTACCACATTTAGAGTAAAGGCGTGTGAACAATTTGGAAGCATTTATTTTTGGTTTCCGAGTTTAGAGCTAATTTTATTATACCAATAAGAGACATAATACAAAAGATATTACCATAGAATATAATAAATTGGCAGTAAAATAACCTGAAATCACCTATTAATGATAACGTGGCATCAAAGCTAATCCTATAAGTTTCCAAAATCCTGTGATAAGATCGAATTTCTACAATTCTAAATAACCTGATATAAAAATTTATAGGCCAAACCCGTCTAGATAAATCAATTTAGATGGAATTAAAATGGTAATTAAAAATTTTTGACAATCAACTTTGAATTAGAAAATTACTATCTAAAGTAACTGTATGTACACCAAAAGTAGATAAATTAGAAACCTAATTCAATCAAAATTTACTTAAATAATACTTGCTCTTGTTTTGCGAAAATAAACGCAAATGAAGGAAACATCTTGTGACGGACTTTAGGCCACAAAATGGTTTTGGTACAAAAAATATTTCAAAAATAAATAAACGAAAACAACTAGATCGTAGTTAATGGTAAAAAAATTCCCTTCACTTACTATACTAGAAAAACGTTTCTACAAGTACAAAGTTTATCAAAAAATTATCTGTTATAGTATTTAGACGTCAACTGAAGTTATAATGGCATACCTATTTATAATAAAGGAAACCTAGCAGTGAATAATAAATTGATTTTCTGACAAGATAATGTAAAATAGTTTATTCTACATTGGTTTGTTTTATTAATTTGATATTCTTTGGATATCAGTAGTCTTTTAGTTTAACAAATTTTGATTCCCGGAAGAAATGAAATAATTACCGCAGTAGAACTTTAATTTTTAGACCAAAAGCAAAATCTTGGTCAACGACCATGCAGTTGATGATTCTTTATGTTAAAGACTTAGCAAAGTGTCTCGCTTTAATTGCACTGCTCCGTGCATTCATATTTTATAGAAAATTAAATATCATGAAAAAATTGAACGAAGTTTACTCAAGGTAATAGAGGAAATGATTTTTACAGGATATGTTCAACATTTCCTCCGTTCCTTTGAACCTACACACAAATTCTTCTTCTAAATGAGTCTGATAACCATTCAAACCTTCGCGAATTGTATCTTATGTGGTAGAAAGTATTTATATTTATTTGATCCCGTTCATCTAATAGATTCTACATAAACTAAAGTGTTTGAATAACTACATATATAGAAATCAAGGGATTAAAATCCAGTAAACGAAGAAGTCAACACACAGAACCGCCCCATCAAAAAATCCAATCAAATAATTTCTAGCATATCTCGCAAAATATGTCGGTGCCCCATCATTCATAAAATATGAAGTTGCCCTAAATGTTAAACACATGTCATCAACGATAACTTTTACGCCATTCTGGAGAAACTTAAACTATGCGGATCATGTTAATGTGTTTAGTAGATAAGCCACTAATTAGTCCCTCAAAACGCCTTTGGTAATTATGATACGTGCGTAGCATGGTAATTAAAAGGCCCGCGCCTTGTAAATATTGCTTCGTCGGAAAATAAAACATTTAAGGAAAAATCAATGCCCAACGACAAAAAATTACCCTGACCTCGATAAACCTCTATGTCAAATACGAAGCACCCTATATACTATATGATTAAATGTATATTTCATAGTGGGAATTGTTCCGGTTCTAGTCGTTAGATATTATTTAACTTTATTTATTTGTTCTAATATTGGTGTTCTTAAATGTGGTATCTCATTAATTGTTTTCATTCTCACATTTCCTGTCGTACTTAATATTTGAAAGATTCCTTTGTTTTTGAAGAACGTATCTATGAGTACAGTTTTTACCATATAATCTTAGGGTTAAAGCCGAATTTCCGTTATTGAATTCCTAGTAATTTTATTATTTAAAATCTCGGAAATTCAACAAAGGGAAATCAAGTACAGTAAACGTGAATTTTATTTTCCTAAGAAATTTACTTTAAGATAGTTTAAGTTGTTATTTATAAACGTTTGAAATGCGTTACCTAGAAATAAAATTTAAAAACGTTCGAAAACAATAAATTACTTAAAGATAAGTGACAGTGATGAAACATTAGCGACTGTAAAATAAACAGCATCGATTCAAATAACCAAATTTTCCAAACTTATTCATAAAACATAGCCTCAAAGAAAATTCAACGACTTGCAAACTAGACAAAGTAGAAATACAACTTTGAAATACGAATATCTAACCAGTTCAAGCCTAGATAGCAAAGTTTACCATGCCAACGCAACCAAGGTAATAAGAACACCTGCGTCTTTTTGGTGCAGTTAACGGCTTAATAATTACATCCATAGTTTTCACAAATTGGCCAATTACGTTATCCTTCGCAAAGTCAGGATGTAGAAATACCGCCTACTATTTCGCAAACCGACAAAAATTCTTCAAGTCATTCCGTTGTCAAATCGTACATTCAACAGTTGAACAAAGATAGTCTGCGGCAATCGAATTCCAAAGGCAACGCCACTTGATAAGAAGGAATTTCAACAAAAGTGAACATCTTAGAAACACTATCCACATCCGAAAGTAAATTAATGAATTACTTAATTTACGTAAACTCAGATAGGGTAGGTGAACACGTATTAAAATTATGTTAAATAAATTTTATAAGTTAAATTTCATTCAAACCTTTAGTAAGTATAAATAGGAAAGCATTAACGACTATCTGGGCACCACAACCTTATTGGTTGCGCTAAATAATCTAAAACCAGATGGTAGAAGGAATTCCATTAATAATAAAAATCTATTTGAATAAGTGTAAATTTTATATTAATTCTTGTTTTTATTTGAGTACACAGGTCTGCGATGGATAAATTGTCTGTAATCTATTTAGTGACTTCACTAGATTTTTTGGTGCTGAAAAAGGGAAAAATATTTTAAAAATTCTATTACATAAGGTTTTGCCACAATTTGTGGTTTTTATTCTAACTACAGGGGTTAGCCCATTGTAAAGGATCATTTTGTAAAACAATGATTGAAATAAATAATTAATAATTATTTATGATTATAATCATAAGTATTTTTAGTTATGATGATGCAAGGAGTTGATATTTTGAATAAAAATGTTGCTTGGACAACAAAGCGGTTATATCAAATATCCTTGTTCTTTACGTGAGTGGGATAGTCGTGATAGAAAGCAGCACTATTGTAAAAAATGTGGCTACCAAGACAAACCTTAAAACCTGGTATGAAAACCATTGAAAAAGAAAGTTTAGTACAGCCAAGGAAAGTTTTGTTTCTACCATTACATATTAAACGAAGGCTAATGAAACAATTTGTGAAAACATTAAAAGAAGATGGAAAGTGTTTCAAGTGTCTTTGCGGTTGGTTTCCAGGTTTATCTGAAGCGTGATGGTGAAAAATGGAATTCAGATTTGGATTTAGTACCCAAAAATAAAAATCAGCTAGCAAATTTAAAACAATTTTGCAAAAGTTAAAAAACGCAGACCTGGTTATTGATTATCTAAAATAGATGCATGAAACTGATAGCTTCTTATGAATTATTGGTTATCTATCTAAGTATCTGAGAAACCCACATCAGACTAGATAAGTTTTACGGTATTGTAAAAAAAGGTGAACATATTTATTTCTTTATACAGGGTCAACGTTCCCAAAGGTAGACGAAAGTACCTGTGAAATACATTTCTTCCCTATTTCAACCAGTTCACACCATGCATATTAATTAATTGGTTTAATTAATAGCCAGAAAAGAAACACCGTTAACCAAACTTTATACATAAATCATACCGACTAATTATTCCACTGAATAAATAACTGGAGCCGTTGCAACAATTATTAGTGCAAACCAAGAAATCGAAGCAATAACGAGTTCACTCGTTTGTTAAGGGTAACGTACTAAAATTATTTCTGTGTTCGTTTTTTAATATACATAACCCAAAAAAGTTGTAGGTATATAACCAAATATATAAACTTTACGTTTTATATAACAATTTGACAACGGTCAGAATCAACCTCAAAATATACAGTAAATTAGTGTCTTTTTCTGTATATGCCTAAACGAACACAAAAAAAATGTTGTTGGATACTCACGCGCTGTTACATTTTAGACCATCGATGTTCTTTCCAGAACTCGGCTGTAAAAATCGATTTTGCGCCTGAAATTTAGGGTGACAGCGTACTTGTATTAAAAGCAACTATTTCAAATTACTGTACTCACATAATAGGTTAAATCAGGTTAGTGTTGTGTTCTATAAATTCAACGACTTTTATTGATTAGAAGCATAAATTGACCATACAGTAGCGGACGTATGTTGATTAGGGATTTCTAACATATTTTTGACTGTACATGGCTCTGTTACGTTATGATGCAATCAATGTGAGACACTATGTACGATATAAGTTGTATGAAAACCATATTGGTTAAGGATTTGTAATTATTTATGTATCAAAGGAGCAACGCAACATTTTTCCCGGGGCTAAAATTTTATTGCCAAGAGAGCATAACAAGCGTAGATATAATTTTAGTAAAAGAGAAATAAGTTTATTTTAACGATAAATACTAATTTTTAAGCCAGCTGAACTAATGTGTAACAGTTTTGTTTTCTCGTTGTTGCTTAACCAATATTGCTATAAAAATGCTTTTATAAATTATTACTGTTCATGTTACACTAATTATTTTTCTCAATTGCTTCCCTCACAATTAAGCAGATCAGCACTCTCTTGTTTAAAGTAAGTGTTAAAGCAGGTTGAAAAAAGATTCTAAAATTTAAATTTATAAAAAAAGGTGTTAAGTTATGTAATCAATATATAAAAGAATTACTTCCACAATATACTTCCAAAACAGTTTTAAAAATCCGTGAAACTTCAGCAAGTAGAGCATGATAACTTGATCATATTTACTCGAATATGCTTTACTCCTTTTAGCAATAATAGGCACGCAAATGTGTAACAGCTTCCATATAATGCTCAAAATACACAAGAATGTAAAAATGAATGAAAAATGAAATTGCTTTACTTTAAAACGTAACGTAATACAAAAAATAATGTAAAAGATATTTTTCTACTCGTTAATATTAAAGTGTCATTTACACATCGATTGCAGTGGTTGAAATTCCATTTCAATATCTAGTGTGGTTGAAATCGACGACTATCATTTGTTATAAATACACGCAATACAAAATAGCATGCCATAATGTATTTCTATATAAAAATCAACGTTACCTTAAAACATAATTGAATTGTCAATGCGTAATT
>JAHWXV010575176.1:0-10015 GCA_024586415.1 Phrixothrix hirtus | reverse complement strand
TGTTTTTCGGACTCAAGGAGCCCCAAAACGTGTATTTCCACTAAAATTTTGACATCGAAAATTTTGGACGAAAACAATACTTTCTCTATTCTATATTTCAAATAGATAAGAAAAAGTAAAAATAGAATAGTAATAGATTACAGTAGTGCTTACCATGTTTGACCTAACCTTTTTTTTTATTGTGAGAGATATGATAGTAAATTAGATGAACAGATTCACGTTGAGCGGCAAAAACAGAGAGAGAGAAAGAGAGAATATTATATTACATTACATATTTACATATTATATTTCTTATATTATAAACATATATTATATGCAATGTACCGAGTCTAACAGATTTTTCGCCTCATTGCACATCTCTTTTTTTTCGTGTCTAAGTATTTGCATCGAACTGGAAACAGTAGGATCTGAAGTGATTAACAAATTTCGGAATATGTCTTCATTGTTAGATTTTTGGGACATTCTTCTAGAATGATTTTCTCTGTATTTTCAAAAACATTTATCATTCGCTTCTTGAGCATCATCTTCCGATAACTGGCGTATTGGTACAATAGCATATTTTATTATTGTACTTCCGTGAATCAATAATTTATGTACCGATGCTGGCATATAATACTATGGATATAAAGAAACATAAAGCTTCGCAGTTTCACAAGTGTACGCTTGAAATTTTGTTACGTCAATTTTTCCCCACTAGCTATTGCTTGCAGTATTGCAGAAAACCGAGTTACCAAATTTTTATGTAGCCCTTTAATATCAGCTGATAACTGTGAATCAGCAAAAAAATTTCGTGCAGTGTTTCCGTCATTTGATGTGCCTTTTCCTTGTTTAACAACATCAATTAACAGACCTATTTAGGCTCTAAAAGCTGGTTGCAGTGCGCTTTTCTGTTTTCCACTTCTCGTTTATGTTCCTCGAGTGTAACTCCCCACGTTTTGATAGTAAGTCGGTAAGTGACATGCAATAAACATTCAAAACGTCTGATCCAGCAATGCAGAGGTGATATATACCTAAACGACAAATATTCTTCTTTAGTTTCTTTTCCTTGAATCAATTCTAAAGTTGGTCATTTCTTTAGGGGAAGCACCGCATAAATAGCATTTCATAGAAGTTTTGTATCTGTTAAAATATTGCATATCTTATTGTCAGTCATAGCGAATAGATCACATTCATGTTCATACGCGTGGATAGCGCCAACGCAAGCATCCACATGTAGCGTACACGCACGATCATGTGTGAAAAGTTATACGTTAATTATAAGTTTAAAACAACTGAGTTTCATAGTTAATTTTAAGGATATTGTAGTTTTATAGCCAGAAACTTTAATCTGTATACGAATAATCTACTTTATACGAATTTCTTGAATCGCTCAAACTAACTTTAATTAAAAATTTTTTGCAAATAAGGGACAGATCTGGATGCAAATCTTATGTTTTTTGAAACTACACACTCTCCTTTAAAAATTGACGTATATTTTATGTTGGAACATCTTGGACCAAAAACTTTTTGTCAGTTTGAAATATTAAATTTCAAATTCACCTGAGTTCAGTAGCTAAATATGTTTATTATGTAAATTCAAATATTATTTCAATATGCGAATAGTATTGATATATAGTTTTAAAAAACCTCTCTGTTTATATTGTAAAAACTTTAGCACTCATTTTTTATTACTTTTAATCAAGGAGTTTTTTTAAAAATCTATGTCAAATTCATAAATCTATTTGCTCACTTTAGTATTCCTATTCAATTTTTTTTAGTGCAATTATCAATTAAAATGTGTACGTGTTTTGTAGTTTTAGATAGAGGATAATATGTAGAACAAAAGAATATTTTGAAATTGAAAGTTGGAGCAACTTATTTTTTGCGACCAATGACCGTTTTTCGCTGGATTCACCCCAATGTGCGTCGCTGCCATAACATCTTAGTACGATACCGGCCTTGGCATTTAAACGAATTCTATGAAAGCTTTTATAGCAATCGATAGGAATCCGATGGTACCATAGTATACAATTTGTGGAAACTGACAAAAGTGAAATGTTAGATAATAGAAAATGTTATCTCTGAACTACATTTGAAACGAATTGAGCAAGTAATCCGAATAAGAAAACATTGAATATTGGAATATATTTTCATCAGTTGCTTGACAGTTAATTTAAAGGAGATGAATAATTAAAACGCTTCTAAAATGCACGATTATGTTGCAATAATTGTGAACAGAATGAACAAATATTTTTTAAATACCGATATACTCATTTAAATAATTTAAATGTACTATACGCGAAATTAAGTTTATAACTACTATAAAATATCTTCTGGGGTCCATTGTTTACAGCTCTAACTAGCTATCAAAGTCCAATTATAGAATTAAACGCTGCTAAAAAAAAACTAACTTGTAATTAGTTGATAATGTTTTAATTTGTGAAAGGGAAACGGAGATGAACTTGACAATTTCTTTAATTTACTACAGAAAAGAAATAAAATGACAAATCACCTTCTCTTGATGTTTCAGTCAAAAAGAAAAGAAACCTAATACCAATCGTATCTAAATTTTAATTGTAATCACCAGTTTAATGTTAAAAAGGTATGTACGATAGAGTCAATTAATTCTATATCTTCTAATTATGACATTTTTAATTCTGAAATTAATTTTATAAAACAAGTCTTATTTCAAAACAATTATCCTCGCAATCTTATAGGTAACACTATCTCAAAACTCGAAAACGACAGTCAAAATAACATGAGCAACACTGACACTACTTTATGGTCATTCACTATGTTGCTGGTATATCTGAAAAAATTAACAGAATAGTAAACAATTTTAAATCGGAGCCCCTTTTTAGTTCTCAAAATTCTTTGGGCTCAATTTTAACCATTACTAAGCCCTTTGATGAAAATGAAAATAATAAATGTTATACGAGATGCGACAATTAAGTAATGAGACTGATGTGGGAAAAAATATCATTTATGTTTTTAGTCATCTTTAGTGTAATTTCCTTAAAGTAGCTCCCTTCTGCTTACACACACTTACTCCAGCGCTTCTTCCACTACTAGTAACATTTCTGAAACTCACCTCTTGGAATGTCTTCCAAAATCCTCGTCACAACTTTTTGGACATCTTCTGTTGTTTGAAAATGATGCCCCTTGACCATCATTTTGACTCTTGCAAATAGAAAAAAGTCGCACGGGGCGATATCGGGTGAATAAGGTGGCTGTGGTAGTACTGAAATGCGTTTTGAGGTTAAAATTTTCTGCACAGACAGTGCACTATGGGATGGCGTATTAGCGTGATGAAGAATCTAATTATCAGAAATGTTTGCATGGACACGGAGAACTCGTTTTCGAAGACTTTCTACAATTTCTTTGTAGAAATATTGGTTAATTGTTTGGCATACCGTTGTGCAATATTTCGCGATTCCATTTCTGTAACGAGAAACAAAACCACGTGTTCCCTCATAACAGCACAACTCACGACTGAGCAGCCGCATCAATGTGTCGCTTGGACTAGAAGTAGCTTAGAAATCAAGGTCAAATATGGAGCGCCTACTCAAGCTGCAGGGTTGCTACATCTTGCAAAAAAAAATCAGTCTCATTACTTAATTCTCGTACCTCGTATTTACAAAATTCCTTGCAGCAGTGGTCAATTATATATAGGAGAAAATCGAAGATCATTGGAAATAAGAATTAACGAACATAAAAACGACCAACCCATAGGTTTGAAACGAGACATATTTTTTGGAAAGATGTTAAAACTATTTCCAGAAAACATTTTCAAAAGAAAACTTAGGGAATCAGCTTACTTAAAATGCAATAATGAAAACTGCATTTTGAAGAATTCTGTTCATTTAAATGACATGCCTGCTTTAATTACATAACATCTTATTTTTTAATCACTTAACATTCGATGTTTTTTGTTTATTGTCAATTGAATTATCAAATTCGTTTAACCATTTTATTGTGCTTGATAATGAAGATATATGTTTTTTCAAAACTTTGTTTATTGGATCATGCATTTCTTGTTCAGTTATTAAGTTAATTTAATGCCTTTGACAAGTTTTAAATTTTTGGTTTTTTGAAAAAGCTTGTTCTCCATTAATTAATAACTATTTTTAATTTTAGCAGCGTTTAATTTCATAATTAGAGTTTGAAATCACAGCATCAGAAGAAAATTTAAAAAAAAAATAGACTTTAGGACCTAAAGTTTAGGCTAACATTTGACCTTTATACATGCATGTACTTAAGAAAATAATACTTTGCTTAGGTTTGAATTAAATTAAACCAGAATTTCAATAACAATTGATTTTAGTATTATTTAAATAGAACATTCTTTTCATAATTTAACGTAAAACCATATACGAGGAGGTATTAATAAATAATTAGTCTTGGAACTTTCCCATAAACAAAACACAACATAATGAATATGTTGCATTCCAAACCGTTCCCCCAAATTTGGCGATACAAAATTTAGCCGATTCCTCAATGTGAATTTTAAAGTAACATGTCGGATAAAAATTCCAATTTTGATAACATTGAGTATTGATCAATTTTTGAAAGAGTATTCCGGCAAAGAAACTTATGCGACTATGACGAATATATTATATATATTATACGCTACTATAAAAATTAAGTTACCGAATTTAAGAGAGGAATAACGTACGTAAACGATAAAGACTATTTCCACTCAAATGTTAATGCTGTGCATGACGCGATTTTGAAGGATCGAAGAATCGGGCTGAAACGAATAACTGAGACCTTTGATATTTCCTACGAACGTGTCTTTTACATCATACATCATTTGAGCATGAGAAAATTATCTGTAAAATAGATCACAAAGGCCTGAATACTGATCAAAAGCGACTCAAACTAACAACTTCCAAGTCAGATTGCCGCCGTTTTAAATTAAGTTTCTTCGAATTTTTTACATCATGTTGTAACTATGAACAAAACATGAAGCCATCATTATGATTCAGAAATAATTGAACAATCAAAGGAATGAACAAAATGACGTCCATTTTTTGGGGTAAGGACGGAATAACTATGTCAGACTACTTGAACAGAGTAAACCTGTAATGAGGGCATATTCTACATTATTCACTAGGCATTGAGAAAAAATTGTGGAAAAACGTAGTGTAAAATATCCCAAGTTGTGCTTCTCTTGCAGGACAATGTTTCCGTTAACAAGACCCTGATTGTATTACAGAAAGTTGATGAAGTTGGCTTTAGATTGATCATCTCTCCCCTATTATCCATTTTCAAATATTACAAAAATTTGAAAGGAAGATGTAAGTAATTATCGAATGAAACAATATATGTAGTAGTTTCATTTTGTGCAAATTACAATTCCAAGCAAGTTTTTATGAAACAAATATAGGATTGTGTTGTTTTAAATTTATTTAAAGTGCATTAAATTGGAAATACAGGGCTAGTTCAATAAAATTAAAATCAATATTATTTATTAAAATACATTAATCCAAATGGCGGAAATTTAATTCATTTTCAATCCATTACCTTACTTTCCATCCATCACTGTAATTGGAATGTAATGAAAGATTGTGAATGCTAATGAACGTATTTATCCGCGTACATTATAGTTGATTTATTTTGTAAAACCTTTATTTTCTATCGATTCAGATTAGAAAGATATATCGAAGAAAAACAAAAACTAATCAAAGAAGAAAATTAGCGAAATATAGACTGCATAAGCGAGAAAACTAGTACTATTAAAAACCCAGGATTTGCTATACATAAAAGAGAAAGATATTTAGTGCAAAAAAACAGGATTTTAAGTGCCAAAGACAACTCCCAGAGCATGCAGTGCAGCGAAAAAGATGGAGGAAAAATTCGAAGAAATATCTTAAGAAAATAAAAGGAGAAAGCAAAATTTAACAAATATTATTGGAAAATTTTCCACCAGAAAGGTGACGCAGAAGATGTTGGACAAAACACTGATCCTGTAGGTAAACTTTTGAAGATAGTACAACCTGTTCTAAATAATGTATATCAAAGAAATAAAATATCCATAAAAATTGCGGTATAAGTATTAACTGCAAAAGTTAAAAAAATTAAAAAAGGCCAAATATTTCTTTAGAAAAACTAAGAAAAACCATAAAAACAGATGAAGATTTCACGGAAAAAAGGTCAGTGATTTGGCAAATAACATTGATTAAACTAAACGCGAAGAGATAAAATTGTAACTATTATTTAGTGAAGTAATAAAGCGTTAAATAGAAAGATAGTAACACTTAAGAAAATAAGAAACATTTTGCTGAAACGATATTAAAAATTAAGAAATGTTCAAGAAATATTGTGCTGTATTTAAAAATAATAAAAGTGGATCTAATAAGGTACTAACGAAAATTGCGACAAAAATACAAGACTTATCAAGAAGACTTAAGCAGCAGAGTAACAGCAGGGAAAAAGGAAAACATTAAACGTTCTAATAAAAAAACAGAGAAATTACCTTAGCAACAATCTGAAAAATCCATATAAAAAGTATATAAAACAACATAATATGAGCTACCCTACATTTTGCAAATATCAGTCATATTAAGTTTGTTTTCCAAATAATGATCCTGAAACATGTCGGTGCAAATTATATTTTACCATTTATCTGTTTTAAATCGTTAAAAAAGCCTCAAATCTCGGGTTTTGAATTGTTAAATTGTCTGTCTGTGTGAAGTTGCATCTTATTTGATGGAAAGTCACAAAGTATTGAGAGTTCTGGCTTCCTTTTTGGTAGTTCTAGAGTCCCCAATCATTTAAACAAATAGTTCCGCCCGTTATAGGCAGAAAACACAGGTCAAGATAAAGTGAGATGACAGGTTCACGTTGTATCACACTTTGCCTAGCAGCAATTTCCAAGTCTTTTCTTGCAGAATTTTCAAATATTGATAGTTCTACAGTAGTTCTTTAAAGGGTTCTGCCATATAAAATCAAAATAAAACAAAGAACAGGAAAATAAGAATTACTGAAAATACACATTATGAGCACTTCGCTCAACGTTGGCCAAAAACTTCAGAGTTCTGCAGATTCTAAAAAGGTTTTCGCATAGTTCTGATCATTCAAAAGCAAATTTAAAGAATTCTAGGTATTAGCGATACTTTAATAACAACAGGACGCTACGCGCTAAGACCAATAGGTAAGATGCCAGCCGAAAAACCGAACTTCCCGATACGTAAAATATTTTTCTACTAGATCATAATTAAGAATATTCTAAAAAGTTTTAAACACTGGCGATGCGATACGATTTCTAAATAAATTATTATTACCCTACCACCCCGCGTACTTATACATAATGTAGTAGGATGCTCTCCGAAAACTCGGAGTTCTCGGTACCGGTAGTGGTCAGAACTCTTTAGAATATATTTAGGCATGGTCAGAACTTTTAGAAATATTTTGGAACGGCTAGAACTACGAGATTTTGATCCAAATTTCATACCGATCTGTCTTAGCGTGTGCCGCTGGAGCAGTATTTATTTATTTAAAAATCGTATGTAATTGCCAATACCTATCCACAATACTCGGAATTTTTGGCCAGTGTTGAACAAAGTGCGTGTATTTTCGCTAATTCTTATTTTGCTGCTATTTATTTTTCTTTTTGCTTTTGTATAAGGTAAAGGAACAAATCGTCGGCATGTTAAGGAAATGCCGACGCATTTTATTTTATTTTAAGTGCTTTGTAAAGAACTTCATCATTGATTACACATCGTTTTATTCCTCAAAGCATCCACTTTAACCACATATAAGGTTACAGTGAATTTGAATTAAACTTAATTTTTGAAATACAGAACAACGAAGTCATGTCACAGAACCTATAGTCGGCACCATAAACGCGTTTCACAAAAATTTTTAAAGAAACAGTTTTATATAGTCACAGGTTTATTTGTAAGTATAGTTATGTAATCCTGCGGACATGGTAAACATTTAGGTACTTTAAATGTTGGGATGGAGGAAGTAAAAACTTGCTAATACTTAGTCGCAATGACGCAAGGAACAACCACTTCATAATGATGCCGAAAATCCGTCAACATTCATAGTCGTTCAAAAATTATGTGCAAAAAAGGAAAAATCTCCTAATCAAATGTTCCATTTTATCAAAATTATTGTTTTTATATAGACCAGACACCTAGTCCCGTTTACCAATTTGATTTCGAATAGTTTATTGAGCCAACAACAATCACAAATTTAGAACTTAACTTAGATAATGACAAAATTCTAGAAATTGCCCATAATTTAATGATACAATATATGGTTCTGATAAAAAATATAATAGAATTGAATGATAAAGAAGAGAATAAATATGAAATTGGCAATTGGATAATTGACAAGTACAACATGAAAAAGATTTTCTATTATTACATTAGACAAATTAGACAACAATGGTAAATGGTAAAAAAAAGTGACTGATAAACTCAGGTTTAGGCTGGTCAATTATGGCCGATGAATATGTTGTGGCTGAAACTGATGTAGTTCATCTATTGAGAGACCTAATCATAATTATTAAATAAGGTGCCACTATGCCTTACTAGTGGTTACTACTTATTCATTTAAGATCGCGTGCTAACGTGTGCTATTTTAATCTTTTGTATTTATTAAATTTGTTAATTCTGACGTTTTAATTAAAAATACGACTCTTAGAACTTTGTTTTCAGGGCTTCCACTCAATTTAAGGCAAAATAAAGTTAATAAGTGAAGTTTTTTCTCTGCCAAGTAAATAAGCGAATAAGACAATATAACAGCAAAATGAATGCATCAAAGATTTATTAAAGAAATTAATACTCTGATTAAATGAAAACATAAAATACATATCAAGTAGACAAAAGAAACATCTTAATAATACTAAAAAAAATATATTCTTAAAAAAACGTAAGTTCTATTAGGCTTATAAATAAATATGGTCATAATTCCTTGAAATCACGGTTTTAGTTTTTTATTCATGTATTGACTAATAAGCGTACTCTTTTATTTCTCAATCTTCCGAATATTATATCAGCAAGTTGTTCTTGACTGCGTAATGTTAGTGCACCGTCCATCAAGGTTTGAATTGTTTGCAAACCTACCATACTATTTGCCTTGATAGCTTTCGGTAATTTTGTATAGAATGCCGAGATAATTGCCGCAATTTGCATGTGCTCAATATTGTTCCATTAGTTGCTACCAACGAATAAAGAATACTAAGGAAGCGCCTCTAACTACCAAACTTACGGTATGCATGTGTCCAGTTTTTAACCACTACCTGTGATAAGACGCCATTATGATCGGTAGGAAGTTATAGTGTCAAGTTGTGGGAGTTTTTATTAATTGGGTGTGTAATAATGCGAATATTTATTTATAGTTAAGTGGAAATCATGGGTGGATGTGCCGCTTACAGTTGCACTAATACATGTGTTAAAAAATCACTAGGATTATCGTTTCACAGGTATGTTTTTATATTGATGATTGTTAGGTTACTGAATAATATCGTTAATTTTTGCGTATATTTGACAATTAAAAGTGTTTTGAATTTTTGCCTACTGCGTATACATAATAACATATATTGATTTTATTTAAAATAAAAACTATTTAAAGTCAAAATTTTGTTACCGCGTAATGTTTGATTATGTGTTCATAGGCGTGTATACAGGGCTAGGATAGCAATTCTCCATCTAAAGTAGTAAAAAACGCAACCATTTACTATAAAAATGTAACCCAAAATATTTTTATTTATGCAATTCATTAATACACATTAACACATAAATTAGCAATTTTTCAACCATAAAACACAAACTATCCTATAAAGATATAAATTGCACATGTGAAATTCTCTTGAATACTGCTATTCAAGAATCACTAGCAATACAAAATATATGTTAATAAAACAAAAACATATGATCGTCAATTAAAAATCACTCGAGGAAAAACATCTCAATTAAATGATAAGTAAATTATGGTTAAATAAATAAAATAAGTAAATAAAGATAGGCTTAGGTTAAATAATATCAAGTTTAATGTTTCAATTTTTTTGTAAAAGGCTTTTCAA
>JAHWXV010575169.1:0-29172 GCA_024586415.1 Phrixothrix hirtus | reverse complement strand
TCGATGTTTTTTTGAATCACAACCGATTTTGGCCAACCTTCACGAGATTCATCACTGACGGACGCACGACCACGACGAAATTCTGCAAACCAATTGTAAAAAGTCTTTTCTGATGGTGCTTAATTTTCAAAAGTTAAACAAAGCGATTCTAAACATTGTTGCTGAGTTAGGCCTTTACGAAAATTGTATAAAATCATCCAACGAAAACCTTCAAGAGTAATTTCCATTTTTTCACAAAATTACTTTCTTTAATCGCGCACTGTCAACAAACTACTCTGTCAATTTCTAAGCCGCCACAGATTTTACAATGCAAAATGTCAAATTTTACGAATATGGCAATAACTTATTACACTAGTGACGTCTAGTGGTCATTTGTAACAACATAAAAGGCAACCCTCGTATACATTGCGACTTTTAAATTCTCTGCGTTCCTCTGCGTCAGTTTGCGCTGACCTTGAAGTTAAAGTTTAATTTGTACTTTTAATTACTTAAAAAATAAAAACAGGACCAAACATTTAGTTATATTGTTCCTTTTCGTTAATTATTTATTACCAATAATATCAGGTGACATATTTTTGAGATTTAATTTTTGAAGGTTAATTTCAGAGGCGTGTAAACTCGGAATGATAAACATTTCCTGCAGCAGGGAGTGAGCCTATTTCTTGAACATTAGTTGAGTTTTTTGTTCGTTCTATTCGCCAAGGTGCGTAAAGCATAATATACGAGATTTTTTAAAAACTAGGTTTGGCCGTTAAAAGAAAACAAAAAAGTATCTCGGAAATTTTTTTTTATTAAACTTTCCATACTTTAAATTACTACTCGACTGGATTGTGGCGCGGCACTAAATTTCATATACCTTCTTTATAAAACTCAATCGCCTGTATCGATAACTATGTATGCACAAATTTTCTTTATTTCTTCATCATCTAAAAAGCCTTGGCTAGCGAGCAACTTCTTCAGATAGCACTGGGTGCCATGTTTGGACTATAAGGCAGGTGATCAGTGTATTCCCTAATGAAATGACGAGTTGAAGGTTCAAGTCTGAGCAGCACTACGAAGTCTAACTATGCCATGAAGCAACCCAACATCATATCTTTTATTCTGGCTTCTTTAGGATCTCACAATAACTTACTACGTTTATTGTTGTGCTGCGAAACAAGAATTCTACAAACAAAACACCTTGTTCGTCCCAAAACAATATAGTATATTACGATACAAGATCGGTAAAATAATTAGAAAAACGAGATCCGAAGGGTCAAGTTTTGCTAATTTTCGAGACTTGCTGTAATAAGGCACTTAGTGCCTTATTTTTTGCGCTAACAACAACTATCAACTAATTATAACAATTTGATATCAAAATTTTACTCCGTTTTATAAAAGTACCTATTCCGTTATAAACCATAACGTGCTTGTTATCGTGGCGTTACTATGACAATCACAACAGTTCGGGAAACAAATCATAACGTGACAATCAACACAGTCGGTAAATGTACAAAAACAGGTCGGCAGCACAAAACGCACACGACGTTACGAGCTGAAATTATTTATTTGAATTGTAACTTTTCAACTCCACTCTACCTCATGGTATAATCAGGTTTACCTGTGGTCGCGAAAAAGATCAACACAGTACCAGCACGCTCAGAAAATATTTTCGGAATATGTATAGGTACAATTTTCGATAATTCAACCAACCTCGTACAATTTCGGTTCGCGAAATTTATGGAAAACATGTGGAACTTGTAAAATTGTGATCCGTCTATTCTCACTAATTTTTACATTAACTGCGCCCATCAAATCGTCATCGATCACATTCATCACATCTTACCTATCTTTGATAAATAATTTTTATTATCGCGTTACATAGCATGAGATGGATTAGATGCTATTGTAGCTTTGCTTACATTTTTCTGAGGATGGAACGTCTGCAAGCAATCATCTGCATATATCTAGCAGCCAGTTATTGATTACCATTATATCCAGGGGATGGAGAGCTAGTATGGTAAATACCATTCTATTCCCTTGACTTTAATTCTATAATAGAAAAACAAGTTTGGCTTATTTATGGTACTACTCTCGTAGGTTCATTGTATGATTTTATAACAGCTTGTTTTTCTATGAAGACCTTTTCTTTGCATTTCTTGTCTTATTTTGGACTCTTGTTATTCTATGTGCTTATTATGAAACACGTTTCATCGTCAATGCGGTAGTCACTTTTTTCCTGCGATATTTATCACAGCGCAATGGATATCGTCGTAGTATACCTTTGTCGAATATGTAACATCCAAAAATTTTCGCACTCAATAGATGAGTAAGAATTTTTGGAGAAGAAGAGTAACTGTCGAAAAAGCGTTTGAGAACGAGACAAGTCTTGTGTTAGACGGAACACCATGCTGCCACCTTCTTTTATGTCTGATTTCCCTAACTAATTGTAAATCTCGCATTGGTATACATAGTTCCCGCTCGGCGCCATATTTTATAGCCCCATTTGATAAGTAAACTATGTTGCTACAAAATGTCACCAGCATTTCATCTATGGCATGGTTATTTTCTGATCTACAAGTTCTTTAGATGCTTCGTTGAAAAGAATAACAAGCTATTAAATTTTACACAATTTGTCGTAACTACGTTCGTCTGACCTCTTCTGGCAAGCGTTGTTGTTAAAACGAAACTAATCTATTTCGTGACATGACTTATGATATTATTGCATGTCGGATTTCTGTACTTCAATTTGTTTCATTTCATTTTTCACGGCCTCGCCCATATGAGCAATGTAAAAATTATTTTAGAAAGGCATCTCTAGAATATCATTGGTCAGAAACTTTTCTTATAGGAGAAGTGGCTACCATCAGTTGCGGATCTGACGGAACAAGGATCACAAGCTGCTGGGACCTTGTCTTATTTTACCATGTATATATTTTTTGGAGGATATTTATGTCATTCTGAATAGGCACTTGTCGTTTTCCTAAATTTCCTGTGTTATGGTGGATGTTTTGAAGGTTACTTTACTAATTACATTGTCTTCGTCATTTGAAAAATCTATATGTAGCTCATCAACACTCACAGCAGCACGAGTTGCCTTTTCCTTAAGTCCATAAAATAAACTGTAAGCATCATGGTAGAATAACATACACAAAGTAAAATTGTGCTTGTGAGAAAATAACTGCTACTAACAACTAAAGATACAAGCTAAATGAAACAACGAACTGTAAATACGTTATACAGAAATTACTATTGGCCGACGATGCGATAGTTATGCTTTATATCCAAGGTCTACAAGTAATTTAGAAGCAAATTATGAATTCCAAAGACGTAATAAAATAAGTAAATCTTTTATTACAAATTAACTTGATCATAAATAGAAAGAATAAACGTTGACGTTGGGACACTCACCTGACGTAGTCTGACTTACAGACATTTTGACTTTTATTTTAAATTTACGCTAAGGAGGTACCTAGTGATAAATTTGTCAACTATATTGATACATTAATACAGTACAGAATACATCCAAAGGGAATTTTTCATGCAAACACGTTCTAAACCACGTCCTTTGGAGTTATATTTAGCCAAGGAGTTATACTAAAAACTTGATTGCCTACTTGGTATTTGGTTTTGTTTTACCTGTTGATTGTTTTGTAACTGGTGATTTGAGAAACGAAAATCCCTTACCACTTCTGGTGTCAATTGCTATGGTCATTTCGTCATTCCTACGCGAGTTTTACCAAACCTAGATGTTTCACCTCCAGTAGAGATTCTTTATCTGAGAAAATGGTATGTTTTAAAATTTTTTTTCTAAATAATTTATATGCCTCAACCGGGTTTGAAATCGCATTCTTTGGGCGTGGAGGTAAACATTCTAACGATCAGATCAACGTAGAAATATTAATACTGTTAATAAATTTGCCATGGGATATATTGCAAAGTAATTATAATTATAAGGTGTAATCTAAATAGGATTTTATGAAATTGCACATATCTACTTCTAAAGATACGATGGAACTATTCAAAAACATCAAGGAGCCGATTTCCGGTGGCGCTTCTGATTCTTTAGATTTACTGTGTGACATTAATTTATTAAAAAGCTTGTAAAAGTCTACAAAAGGATGCAATGTGACAAATAGCATCTAATATTTAGATTTGCTACTCAATTCTGCTAATTGTTTTTAAATAAATTGTAGCGATTAGATGTGGCTGTCGCTTTTATCAGAAATTTAGTTTATTTGCAGCCTGGCGTCTGTTATGGTGGAATTTTATATAAAATGAATTATATATGCTTATTTAACTAAACAAACTTTTGATTATTTGGTTTCCTAACTTCAAGTAAAAACGGTGTTGAAAATCTATTCTATTTTAAAAACTTGTCGTTTTGTTTTTTTTTATATCACTTGCTTGTATTTTAACCATCTGGGTATTTTCCACCAGTAATTGAAATGGCAACAAGGTCCTTGTGGAGATTTCAACTAAATAATTAAGATCATTATTGCACACATTTGGGCGACAGATACATTTGTTTATAACCTCAAACTCATCCTTTATTTGTCACAAGAAAACTTCATAATCCGATTATGTTAATTTAATGTACGAGAATGTAAAATTTTAAATTTTATTTCATGTGTCTAAGAAGTGCTATTTATGTACTTTGTATATTATAATTAGTTATGTATTTTTTATTTTTCATTCCATGCATGTTAATATGCTTCAATAATTATTTTATTCATAGTGGGGAGAAATTGAATTAAAAAGTAAAACGTTTGTCATTTCGGAAACAATCACAATCCCAAAACCGAATATTTGGCTATATGTACTCTTTCTTTAGGCACGGCTATATATTTTATTTTTTCTTTTCAATAGTTAATTATTTACACAATTTTGAGAAGTTATTACTTAAACTTTTTTGGGAAACATTTTAAAGGGAAGTTAGGCGGAGCTTAATTTCTATAGACAAAGGCGAAGCTTTCTGCAACCATGTACTTCGATTAAGTTTTTCAAAGAACATAATAAATTCAGGGTTAATACAAAAATCAGATGAATGCAAAAGAATTTGCTGCTTTTCCGTGCATAGTACGCGTGCGATTTTTTATTTTTATTGTACGGTAGCTTGCATTTTTTTATCTGGTTTCGGAATATACTGGGTGTTCCAGAACGTTCACTCCAGCTAATAACTCCGTTATGACAAGAGCAAAAATTTTGATTTTTTAGGTTATGCATTAGTCGTAAGGGAGTTTACATCTGTAAATAAAAGTCTATGTTTTGACGTTAAACTTCGGTGCTGTCAATGTCAAATTTGAAAAGTCAAATAAAAAATCCTGTATATTGCCATGTCAATAAAAGCCTGTTTTATTTACAATTCATTGATATAAAACCTAAAAATGTTGAATGAAAAGTTTTTAAAAAAACACTTTAGAAAAGGAAATTGTCTATTGTGCAAAAAACATGGTCGTCTTGGATTGTTTGTTTATTAAATTTGACAGTCAATAGGAATTGTTCGATCGACTTATTTATGTGTCAATAAGCAGCAAAATGCCAACGTTATTAACGTGTAACAAATATGTTGACATGTTGTTAATTTATGAGGAATACCATAAAAATGGGAGAGAGTCTCAAATTCTGTATAGAGAACAATTTCCGAATCGTACTGCTCCAGCCCACACAACGTTTACCAATGTCGAACAAACATTGAGAAATGGTACTTTTCCTAATGGGAAACAGCAAATAGTTCGTCAAAGAAATGTACGAAATGAAGATAACTCAATAGACATTTTGGCATACATGGGGATTAATCCCCATGCTTCCGTCCGTCAGGTTTCAGCAGCAATGAATATTAGCAAGACATTAATACAAAAAGTATTAAAGGAGCATCAGTACTAGCCATTCAAGATCCACCTTGTACAAGGTCTTACGCTTGAAGATCTTCAGATACGGTTACAATTTACAGCAGAAATTCTAGTTAAAATTCATGATAATCCTTTTTTTTTAAATAACATTCTGTAGAGTGATGAAAGCCGTTTTCATAATAATGGAATCGTAAACCACCACAATTCCCATTATTGGTCGAACCAAAATCCGTATTAGATAAGAGAAACACATTTTCAACACATTTGAGCGGTTAATGTTTACTAAATGACCGTATCGTTGGTCCGTACTTCTATCAAGGTGCACGCTACTTAAATATTAAGCAGACTGATTTCCTCAAATTGCTGGAAGACATGCCCATCAACGAAAGAAGAGTCATGTGGTGGCAACAACACGTTGCTCCTCCTCACAACAAACAAGAGGTAACGAAATATCTAAGCAGGGTCGGAAGATATGGATCCATACATTGACCTGGACGGTCACCGGATCTTTACCCTGCGGACTCCTTTCTTTGGGGTTATCTTAAAGAACTTGTACACACTACTCCGCCTGTTAATTTAGAAGACTTGCAAAACAAAAATGTTCGAGCTTATCAAAGAGTAACACCAGAAATGATAACTGCAGCATGCACAAGAACTTTATTACATAGACTTGAGACACAGTTTGAACACGGGCCATAGTTATTTTGTTTTTCGTGTATAAATTTTACGTTTTTTGTTATTACTTATTTCTTTTTTTTGGTTATTTGTATTTAAAATATCTTAAGTTTGCATTCTAAATAAAACAGGCTTTTTATTGACATGACAATATACAGGGTGTTCTATTTGACTTTTCAAATTTGACATTGTCAGCACCAAACTTAAACGTTTACAGATATAAACTCCCTTACGACTAATGCATAACCTCCAAAAATCAAAACTTTTGCTCTTCTCATAACGGAGTTATTAGCTGGAGTGAACATTCTGGTACACCTAATATAGTTGCGTGTCGAACACATTCTGCATGTTGTATGTATGTTTTTTTTTGTAGAATACATAAGTAATTATATCACTTTGAGATATTAAATTGTTGTTTTTTAAAGTTTTATCTATTTTCATAGTCGTACATGACTAGAGCTATTTTTTTGAACATCCTAACTAAACATTCCATAAGATTTTGTTTGACTATGGTCCTCCTCGAGTAGCTCAATGGATAGAGCGCTACCCCTGCAAAACAGAAGTTCTGGATTTGGTCCCTAATTAAACAAATATTTTTCATTATATTTAAGTTAACTAAAAAAATTATTTAATAATTACATTACAGTTCTTAATATAATAGATGTTCCAAGTTCTTTTGAAATCATCGTGAGTGTTTTGATTTGACACGTGTAAAATTATGATTTTATCAAAAGGCCACTTGTACTAAGCCAATTCTATTAATTTCAATTCTACCCTTAGAACCGTTATATTTATTTTAAATGCTTGAGACGAGTTCAAAAATGTACCTGCACAAGCTCAATGACCTTTTAATGCATTTCCTTTTATTGCACCGACTATTTCAGAAATATTGTAATTTTTACCGATGATTGTGGCTTTGAGCAGGATATTTTAGAAAGCTGCAATAATGCGGTTTTGTGGGTACATTAGGGATAGCTGTATTTATTTATTCTTATGATCTTGGACAACGTTTCTTAATATTTTTTTTTATTTCAATGTCAATCGTAATTTTTGAGACGGTACAGCATGAAGGTTTTTTATTCGACTTAAAAAGGATTGATGGCTTAATTTAGCTATCCTTTCAGCTCTAGTTTACCGAAATTAAATAAAATAATTTTGGAGATAAACTTTAAATGTATTTATCAAGCAATAACTCCTAAATAAACAAAATGAAATTAATTAATGATTTTAGATTAATAATTTCGCTTTAAAATCTAATATACCATGCAGCGTTTTAGTGCCAAGTTTAGACAACTAATTACTACCTGCTAAGTACGTAACAAAACTCTTAATTTGCTTAATTGAATAGAATAGGTTTCCCTTTGAACGGAAATGTGTCGCCAATTCACTTAAGGCTAGTTCCGTATATTCTGTATGTTTTAGTAAAGTCATTTATATGATATAGGCCTATACCAAACCACTTGTGTGTCTAGACGGAACACATCATGGCACTTTAAGATCCCACTTCCTCAATTTGTATAAATTCAAATTCTATAAAGTTAATATTTTCAGAATGTGATAGTCCAATATCGTCGGAAACCAAATTGAATAGTTCTACAAGTGGGCAAGTGCAAGCTGATCCAAACATACGCCGGTACCGTACCGCTTTCACAAGAGAACAATTGGGAAGGTTAGAAAAAGAGTTCTATAAAGAAAATTATGTTTCAAGACCACGAAGATGCGAGTTAGCTGCACAACTTAATTTACCTGAAAGTACAATAAAGGTATGTTGTCTTATAATTGATATTGCATATTATTTTCGACCTTTATAATATTGTGTACAGTTATTAAGGCATTGTCATTAGGACATGAAACACTAATGTTCGAGAAAGAGTTATTTAAATATCAAAATTTATACCACCCTAACTAACAATAAATTAGTCTTTACATCAAGCGTAGAATATGACAGTTTAGGGCACAAACGCATACACCTGATGTATATCTAAATTCTAATACAATTGGTTCCTACATCGAAAACATTGTTAATAATATTCAAAGTAGAAACGCAATAGAATTAAAGAAGTTCAAAGTTTGTTGTAAAGCAAATGAGGCTTTGTCAATTCATAAACATTTAAATTTGTTTAACGTCTAATGATCACGTCCTCGTATCTCTGACTTAATGTTTTGCACCCTATTTTCCATTTGATTTAATAATTCTAGAATTAATGTCTTCGGGCCTAGTTACACGTGCCTTAATATGCGGCTCCCGGCTACATGCTTATATTATTTACCCAAATAAAATAAAGATACCGGGTGGTCCAAAAGTCACTTTCTAATTTAATGTTTTATAACTTAAACAGCTCTAAATGAAAATACATTTCATCGTAATACCAGGTGCGCCAAAAGAACCTAACAGTTTTATAATAAATAGTACGATGCCGTTGTATTTCGTAGAACAGCGGTTAGAGTAGGAAAGGCATCGGTAGTAGATGCCATTTCAGTAGTCATGGAGCAGTGGACAAGTGAACATCGCGCGTTCGTTATTGAGGCGTATTTTAAAAATCGCGATTCGGTGATCAGTACACAGCGTCTATTTCGGGCGCATTTCAATAGTGGACGTCCCGGTTCTGTTCCATGCAGTAACACAATTAAGCTATGGGTTCAAAATTTTTGTCGATCCACATCAGCAACGAAGGCTAAACCACCGGGAATGCGTCGCACAGTTTGAACATCAGCAAATATTGAGAGGGTGCGAACAGCGGTTCAGCAAAGTCCACGTTGTTCAGCTAGGCGACAAGAAATTACCCAAAGACTTTCAGAAACAACAGAACGGCGTATTTTGCTTAAGGGCTTACATTTTCATCCATACAAGTTAACAGTAATTCAAGAACTGACTGCCGAAGACGTTTTAAACCATCTAAATTGTTGCAATCAACTTCTGAAACTTTTTGATGAAAACGCCTTAGGTGGCTTAATTATGTCTGATGAGGATGAGGAGTTATCTGGTCGTGTAAATAAGCAGAAGTTTCGCTACTGGTATTCAGAAAATCCCAGAGAACTCCATCAACGACCTCTTCATATTCGCAAGGTTACTGTTTCGTGCGGAGTGGCTCAATTCGTTATAATTGGCCCCTATTTTTTTGACAATAATGCAGGAAATAGTGTCACGGTCAATTCGCAACGTTATGTGGAAATGTTAAACAACTTTTTGGAACCAGAGCTTCGTCGACGGAACATTGCTGTAAACAGTGCATGGTTTCAACAAGATGGCGCCACAGCGCATACAGCACGAGCGCCAATGACTTGATACGAGAAATGTTTCCAGGAGCAGTCATTTCGCGAAATGGAGATGTTCCTTGGCTGGCACGGTCTTCCGACCGCACGGCTCGTGACTATTGGCTATGGGGTTATCTTAAGGGCAAAGTTTATTTAATGAGGTCACAGACCATTCAGGTATTGAAAGAAAATAGTCGCAATGAAATGAGTGCAATTCCGGTGGATATGTTAGAACGCGCAATGGAAAATTTGCGAAAACGCTTGGAACAGTGTGTACGCAGTGAAGAACGACATTTTGGAGGAAATTATTTTCCATAAATAAAATGGCATGTAATAAACTTTCGATTACTTATATGTGAAAATAAATATCTTGACATATAAATTTGTAGTTGGATATTAAAAACCGCCAGGTTCCCTTGGTGCACCCCGTACATATAAACAAACATTTTACACTACTTCTAAAAAAATTTATTCACAAAGCAATGCTTCAGCCGAAGCATAGTTTCATCGTTTCATCGTTTCAGACAACTCCAGAGAAAAAATCTATAGCTTTCAAATTAGGCGAACGCTGTGGTTAGATGAATTTTGAATAACGAAATACAATCCTGTTTTGAAACTGCCTTTCTTGATATGTAGGCGGCAGCACCATCTTTTTGGAAATAGATACGTTCCATCTTTTCTCAATTCCGGCAAAAGAAATTTCCGAATTATTGTTCTGTACTTTTCATCACCTTCAACATTATTAAAAACTGTGCCGTAATAGGGGTTGGTATGCAGGGTCTTCCGTCGCATAAAAGTTCCTTAGACATTTTGATAAGCTAGATTTATACATTTAAACTTTAATTTAAAAGGAAAGAAGCTGATTGTGCTCTTTCCCTTCCCTCTGAAAAACACATATATGATGCAAATGGGATCTGTATAAAAACTACGAGGATTGTTCAATAGAAACACGTTTGTACTGCGCAGCCGTGACTTCATAGTCATAATAATAACATACTACTGTTTAATCATTATTCAAGTTGTGGTGACACGGTTACCAAAAATATTTGCAGTTGCATTTCTCTATATACTTTTATTAAGTTCTGAAGTGGCATTTACGGTGGAAAATTCTTCCAAAAAGAATCTACGCACCCACTTCAGCATTCAGCAAGAAAAGTAATGATGACTGTATTTTTTATTACCAAGGTGTATCAAAGAACCTGATGTCAAAATCAATGTTGAACAACATAAAAACACTTTAAAACGTTTACACGTGAGCATCAAGAATAAGCGTCGCAAGGAACTCACAAATAGTGACAATGCTCGATACCATGTAGCCCAGGTGATTCAAGATCTGCTACCTCGTATAAAATGGGAAGTCTTACAGTTCCACCTTACAGTCCCGTTTGTCCCCTTGCGATTATCACGTTTTGACCCATTAAAGAAATCGCCAAAACAACGGCGGTTCAAATCGGATACTGAAGTAAATTTTGGTATTAGAGAATGGTTTTTCACAAGCAGCAGTAAAGATTTTACTAGCAGAGAATCAACAAATTACTACAACAGTGGGACGCATGCCTCATTGTTATGCCGATTATTTTAATATCGTTGAATAAAGAATGCTTTATAGGCTTTAAACATGTTTTTATTGAACAATCCTTGTACATCAATTGAAAGCGATTTTGGTTAAGAAACGAAAAAGTTACAAAGTTTTCATCATTTGCGAAACAAGTGTTTAAGTCGTTGATGAAGACAAATTGGCGCGCGGCTTTATTGTAGGAGCGAGTTCCAAATTTCTCAAGACGAACGGATGACGCGGTGGGGCTACCGCATTACTTAGAAACTTATTTTCTTACAGCTCCATGACTGGTCTTATTGACAGATTATACTGTATTTTTGTTACTAGTTCTGTTCAAACTTTAGATGGGTATTTTTGTATGATAACAACGTATTGAGTCTTATGTAAGTATACTTATAGGGGTTAAGATAAAGATATCGCGAGCCTAACTTTTCAAACATTTTATTTGTATCAAATTCTATCAAATAGTTTTTGTAAAATTTTCAAGCCGACCCTGAAGCAATTCTTTACTATTGGAATACGCATAGCTACAACTATTTACTAGAGTCACAGAAAATGAAATTGATACCCCGACATTGACTCAATTTGTTTTTCTAACTATGTAGGTGTATTTAAAAATTTACCACTGACCAATTGCCTTTTGTTGTATTTGAAATATTGAAATTTAATTTAATTTGTAATTAATAAATAAAATAAATTGTAAATACGTACATATTTTCTTATTGTAACTGCTTACCCAATAATGTTTAACACTTTTACATGCACCTCCCAACTTAATTGTCTTTGAAAAAGGTTTGAAATTTTCGCAAATATTAAACAATCCGTGCCCACACATTTTAATGTTTTTAATTTAAAAACTAAATGAACTTTTTGTAACAAATAGTAAGATTGTGCGGCTTATAAATTACAATTTTTAAACGTTTAGATCGCTGTTGTTTACTTTTGTCTTTGCTTCAACAGGCGTTGTTGCTTTGCATAATAAAATACAGATTTCTGAGTGGTGCCTTCATATCTGCTGTTTATCACATTCAATTTTTAAATAAGCTCTAAATGTGATTTTGCTTAAAAAAAATAATGTTGATGCAAAGAAAAATTTGATGCTTTTTATATCAAATTAATAAACAAATGTCTACAATATGCTACAATATCACACTTTTAAAGAACGAGGGTTGATCATTAAGGAATCTATACAACTAATTTTACATCAAAACTATTTAAAATACGGGATTGAGAGAAATATCAACGTAGGATCAAATTCCGATGACATCATACCGACTACGACCCTAAGCGATAAAAAACAAACCTATATAATCTATGCCTTGAATGAATTGCTATAAAAAGTTAACAGGACCGAACTTGATTTATGCTATAACTTCAAATTGATTTTTACGGAAAACTACAATATTTTGTCCTACTTTAGGATCATCCTGGCTCAAGTTGATAATTCTACGAGAGTATTCCAAGCGAGTGTGAACCATATATGCAAAAACATTAAGTTCATTTGCCAAGATTTTCTGTACAGAGCTTCATGCAATTCTCAGCTGTATCGAACGGCGCGACGTCTTCGTTGATGTCTTACAGTATTTTCAAGATACCGACTTGTTTGTGATCTGCCACTTTGTCGTTTATCTACCTCGACTGTAGAGACTTCCCGATTAAACTTCTTGTTCTTTTCCCTGTATTTGAACCATACACTGATAATTTTCGAAATGTGGTTGCACAGCGCCAGTTCTCTAACAAATCCTCCAAGTTTCCGCTTTGATCTAAATATTAAAAACGGTAGTATAAACTAAGTAACTAGTTATGGTAGTCTACCATAAAAGACCGCTAATTACAAATTTTTATTTATACAAATCCCCAATGGAAACATCAGAAATAATTAATGGAAATACGGATGAAACATTTTGACACTCTCTGATTCCTACGATAACCATACACATGATTTACGTAAGCATAACATGTGTCAGTATACGATGGTGTGATATTTTAAATTTTAGGTTTAATTACGGTCGTGTCGTTGTATTATTAAGAACGGAAATATGTTTCACTTACGTGTACTTTGATAATGTGGAGATAGGCGCTGCTACAGCGAACTGTACTTCATCCAGAATTAAAAACTTGAGTCCTATTAGTTCCTTATTACTTATTGTTAGTAAATGTAAAATTCGATAAAAGTCATTTTATTTCCAAACATCTGTGACCATTCACATGACTTAATTATACTTTAATATTTTAGATTTAAACTATTGCATACCTATATATGTGTGTTTTATAAGCCAATATAATTCAGCATAGTATATAAATTAAAACAACACTTTTTATTACAAGGGTAATTTTTTAATTTCAGTTATTACAATAAAACGGGAATAAAAAAAGTATAATTCTTTCAAATTTTGTTCTATTCGTAGATGTAAGGTTCCACTGCAGCCTTATAGTGGAATAGCTACAGTGAATAGCGTTTTAAATACTAGAGTATTTAAGATATTTTTTATCAGTTCCTTTATTCAGAAAATTACAATTAGTTAACACCATTTTCTTTCTTATCTATGTTTTATTACTTAATATGTTGTTTGAGTTAAACATTGGAGTTGCTTAAGGTCTATTACGAGCGTGATTCTGATATAAAACAGATTCGTACCGTAAAAAATTATTTATCAGTAATTTTACAAAATGAAGTCACATTTGTTTAAGATATTTCCTTGCAGCATCTACACATGATTTTTAACTTTCTGGTAATTTTTATACCCTTTTGAAAAAAAGATTTAGTCTGAGTATCTAACTAGTTAATTAAAAACTTCGCACTTCATTATTTGTCCTAAATTTTTTATATCCGAGTGTCTATTTCATAAGACTAAAGAGATGGTTGTCTTATGGGGTCGAGTCTGAGCTAACCGGAGTGCAGGTTTCGAGACGATAGTTTATGTTAGTACGGTCAAATTTGAATGAGAGTTATCGTGAAAAACAACTTTTCTTTGTTTTGAAATATATTCGCTCGCCTAAAACATGGTAGTTTGTTGTTTTTCAAGAAAATCCGGGTATACGTCTCCTAACTTATCCCATCCCAGAAGAGGGTATAAAGGATGTTATTAGCAGATAACCGTTTTCGTTTTTTGATAGGTTTGCTTTTATAATTAACTTTTCACTCCAAACTGGTCCTTTTGGGTTTAGACGCCTAGTAATACACACAGGTTAGGTTAGATTTTCGATTTCATAACAATTGAGTATGCGTCTGCTGATCTTAATGCGCGATGTTTTTTGTTCAGCATCTGTATCTACCTAGCAGTAATTTTACGAAGTTTTAGATGAAGGTACAGAATTCATTTAACATCCCCATTTCAGATGCAATTCACGAACAGTCACTCGTTTATCATGAATAAGGGTTCAAACTTTTTAAATATTTTTTGCCTAAAGCCTAAAGCTTCGTCGATGGAATCTTTGAGTTCTACTTTGAGTACAGTTGCCAAACTGACTTTTCAATCTAAACGAAGTTTCTGAAGTTTAATGCTCTCTGAGCAAGAATCTTAGCTAAGTAATTCGTAGTGCAATGACTGATTACACCATTTTCTCAGACATTATGTTACACATTATTTCATTTACTATTTAAAATTTCATAGTCAAATTTTGCAAATTTGTTAATTTTAACATAATCTACTAAATTATGAGAATATTTTTTGAAATTCAAAAAATTTTTGATTGTCAATTTTTTCTCAGTATTTAAGACGAATTTTGAAAATACTATCGTAATTTATTAGGCAGAGACTTTAAAAGAAATTTCTAAATTTCAGCTGGAAATGTTGAATAGCAGCTGAGGAAAAGTGTAATGTGTCATATGGTTTGGTAAAAGCCTGCTAATTTTTTCTTTTTATTATTGGCACGTCCTGGATTTTTTATACCAACACAACGTAGTGTCACAAATCTGGTTCATGTTAGGAATTTTTGTGTGTGGATGTTCTAGTTTTATACAGGGTATTAAAAAAACGTTTAAATATTTAAGGAGTATAGTACGACCGAAAACAAATAAAATAGTCCATAAATCAACCGTTTTCGAGATAAGAGCGATTTTCGTTTTTCTAAATTTTTGTAGTTGTTAGCGTTTAGCACTACAGAACACGATTATCACAGAATGTTCGATATGTTCTCCCTCCATTTCGACATAGAATCTACATCTTCCCAAGAAGAAACTCCGCACCCTTTCTAAAAATCCCGGTTGTGTTTGAGTTGTTTGACAACATTGTTCAATTCGCTGTTGTAACTCGGCAAAAGTGTTGCGTACACTAAATTTTTCAAGTAACCCCAAATACAAAAGTCTAAGGGAGTTTAGTTAAAAGAACTAATAGATCATGGAATAGGACGTCCTCAGTCTATCAATCTTGAAAATTGATAATGAAAGTTGTGGATTTCTTTGGTTTTCAAAATGAAAATCGCTCTTATCTCGAAAACGATTGATTTTCGGACCCAAGTTCACCAAGACTTTTTTACTTATATGCAGACGTACTATATGGACCATACATATTTAACCTTTTGTTTAACACCCGGTATATTGAATTGTGTTTGTATCATAACAGGTGCTTTCTCGTAATTCTTCAGTCTAGCTTACCATGGATAATTTAATCTTCATTAGCTGTGGTTTTATTTAAACGTGCTTCCTTTGCTTTTAAATGCAATCTTTACTGTACTTAATTGTACGCATTTTGCAATGCGTTTACTTTCGTAGCTTAATGCTATTTCTAACATTTTTTTAAAGATAAACTGTTCAATTTATTTTAGAGACTTACTTAAATAGCATTTGCATGTAATATTCTGGATATACTTTTAATTATTATAACGTTGGAAATTAGGTGAACATTTTCTGCGAATTTGTCCTGTAATTTGGGTTGTATAGCGAGCAGAATTAAAAATAATTAATTCTAGATGTAGTTTATGTGAAATTTTCTGAATTGGATAGAAATTTGTACATATAATTAAAATAGAAACTAGGTGTTCGTTTATTGATAAAAGTTTCATGATATTAAATACAATTAGTATAAATAATATTATATTTTAGCAGTCATAAAGAGATCAGATATTATTGAAATTGACACCTATAATATTTATATTAACTTGAAAAAAACAAGGGGATATAATTTTAGAAAAGCCCGTAGTCTGTTGGCAAAATCTGTTCTAACTACGAATTAAGCTACTAGAAGACTTTTTGGCCTATTTGAAACTAAATCTAAATAACAAAATACATTTTCCCTATAAATTTTAACAAGATTCATTTTCTGAAGTTAATTTTTTTAATAGTAAAGCGGACACAAGTAAGTAAAAGAGGGTTATCAAAGTACTAATGAAACAAAACCAATTTTAATAGAAACCCAAACTGTTGTAAGTACAAGAAATTTGTTTTATTTAAACAAAAACTGAAGCCATGCAGATGCAAATGTTTACAAACGATAATCTGTTAAAAAATAAAAACAATATTTTGATTATATAACATGCAATATATCTTTTTACAGGTTTATGCTTTTGTTACGACCTTCAATATTTCTTTTGTAAACATTTATGCCTCTTCCATAATGGATTTAATAATTACTTGTTTTTTATAAATGAGAATCGCAAACGAAAATTAAAATATTCATTATTTTGTTAAGTAAACAAAACTTCGGCGTGCAATATTTCACACATAACAAAGCAAACGAACATAAAAGCAAACTGTTTATTTCGTGAATGTAAAGGATGTCTGAGAAGACGACTAGTTTGATCTTTAAGTAGTTAGCACTTCATAAAACATATGATTCGAACTTATCTGTGCATTAGGCTACTGCTTAGTTATAAACTTAAAGATCTTTTAAAATACGAGCTAAAGTAGCGATTATGCTGGGTTATATTTGAAATCGCGGTGCCTTTGAAGTGTTAAAATGTCTTATTTGGTCTGCGATGTGTTAATTGGTCACAGCGGCCATTTCAAACATTTAATGATGAGTGAAAATGCGTATAAAGAAGTTTTTCTATAATTTTAAATACTTATCGTAGGTAGTAATAAGTGATGTATATTTGAGAATGCCGCCATAAAGACATCATATATTTTTTATAATAAATTTACTTATAAGCGTGGAGTATTTGAAATTTGTTTGATTTATTGCCAATCATGTATTATTTATAATGCGCAATTTAAATAAATTACCAAAACTAAATGATAAACCTTCAATTAATGGACTTCCTTCGTTTATAAACTTTCCATTCCAAAGTGATTTGCTATTCACAGTTAGATGGCGCTGCGATTAAATTATGAAAAATATTTTTGAGCTTGGTGCATTAAAATTTTAGTTTTGATGCAAAATTAAATTCTCTGTGTGTTTCACAACGAATAAATTAGAATAACGAGTAAGCAGATTTTTTTCCTTGCTCTGTTTTAAAATGAGAGAGATAGAGAAAGTAATAAATCATATTGTATTTAAATAATTATTGATTATTTGCAGGAAATCGGACCACAAAACAAACTACCTACAGTTAATGTCTTCAGAAATACGTAGAAACAAGATTCTTAGGAACGAGATAATAAGTACTCTCACAGTAATTATTCGGTAAAATGATCTATCACTCTTTGTCTCGTTTCAAAACACTATAGGCTGTTTGTTAGAAAGTTAAAACAACTCAATAAAGCTCCTTAAATTGTAGTTGCCAGAAACAATATTTCAAAGGCAAAAAAAAGAAAATTTGTATTAAGCGAAGATTACCTACCACCAGTATTTCGACGAAGTAAAAAAATATATAGAAGAATGTTGTAAAAGTAAAAAACCAGAATCTACCCAGTTAAAGTACTACGACAAAACAACCACAAACATCTTAGTTGATATTTACAATGAATAACACAAGAAAAATTTCAAGTAAAATTGACACATCAAAAGTTCCTATATTTACGTTTTCGTATAAGCCATTTGACAATTGACGCTCGAAAGTTCTTCCAAATTTTTTTAGAAATAGAAGTAAATAAATGTAGCTGTAATGCTACAAGCAAAATTTTGTTTACTTATTCTAAACAAAATGTTCCTCATACGTTGATTTCAAGGCTTTATGGTTGTCGGTATCGTATGATATAACATAACGTACGTAAATACCTGCATAAAGTGATTCTATAGGAAGCATACTTGCCTTAAAACTTGTCATAGTTATGCTGCCAGTCGCCCTTATAATTTTTATCATGAACGTAACGCCCATCTTATTCTTTCTGATTTGGATGTGAAAATATAAGCACCACGGAATTTAAAAATTCAACTACTATCGGATACAAAAACTTTGTCACGTGATTTCAGAGGTGTATAGCTCAAAGTCGCTAGATCAAATAAAATTAAAATTTTATTGTAGAATTATTATCGCTAAACGTTTAGACCATGTTTTATTTACTAATTTATACTGTAAAAAACGCAAACTGCAGGACGACAAAAAATACATAACTGCGGATAATTATTAACGTTCATTGGTAACATAATGAAGTCAAATATAGACAAGTAACCATCCGCTTTTTGAGAACCACATAATTCATCATAGGATATAGAATGTATTTATTTACTAAGTATCAAGTTGTAACAATTGTAATAGAATATTTCTTATGAATTGTCGTCTTTCGATACCTAACAATGACGCACTTTTATTTAGTTTTATATTTGTAACACAAAATACCATAACCAGCTTTTTATAAAAAAAAAACCTATCGTTATCGTTATCTAACAACGTACATGTACCATATAAAAACTAAACTGAAAACTTAAAATGCACAAGGAAGTTGAACATTTTTATTGCAATTTTTTAATCAGCTCTTACTTCATTTCTTTTAAAATTAAATGAAATTTAACGAAGTCCATGTAGATATTGTTATTTTTCCATGTTTCCTTAAAAAAGATATCTGCGCATGTATTCCGGATTATCGCGAATTTTGAATTATTAAAATTATACCTTACAATGAGAACTGGAAAACTTTTAGTTTACCTTTAAAGGACGCGTTCAAAATGTTTAGCTCCATTATCAACACATACTTATGTCCTTCGACGTAAACATTATTATGCTTCGCGAATAGGTTCAAGATCTTTGCTAAGTATTTGTGCAGCAAAAGTTCTATCAACTGTTCTATATAAAAATCATAAGGGACACGCTAAAGTAAAAACTCATAGACTACAGTAACGAAGAACTTATGAATAACTAAATGCAGCTAAGATTAAAATGAATATCACCGATTTTGTATATATTTTAATCTAGTCAAATAATTCTACTGTGACAGTGACATTTTATACTAGTGCAGTAATCACCAAACAAATAATTAGTATGTTTTTAATGAACTTTTTGTAAACAAGGAATTATTTACAAATACGATCCTTTTCTTAATTTGGAACTATCCCCGCGTTTATGGTCAAAGTTTGTTGCACTATTTCAAAATCACCCTGTATATGTGATTTTTAAAAATTAGTTTCTAAAAAAGTGCTTAAGAGAATTAAACCAGACTTGCACTAATGCTTATTTTGAAAACAAATGTTTCCTTAGTAAGTAATTTGCGAAATTCGAACCATCATGTATTCATTTTTCGTTTTTATGTACAACGTCCTCTTTAACGGATATAGTAAACAATAATTTTACAACATATTAAAAGATTTTCGTGATAAATTATTGGATATAAGTATAATATTTTAACAATTATAATAGTAAATTATTGAAATTTAATTAAAGTTTTTATTAAAATTTCAAAATATAATTATAAATAACATTTTATGTTTATTTAGTAAGCAATATGTGATTAAACTATTAGCTCATACTCGAAATTTAGGAAACATATTTAAGAAAGACCTTATTTTCATTGCCACTTATCTGTTTTATCATTACAAGTTATATAAAGTGCAAATTATTATGCCTCGCGCTTATAATCATTACATTATTATAAAAATGTTAAACTACAATTCGAAATGACGTCGCTCCACTTCCCTACAAATACAAAACAATTAGGTCTAACAATAGTTGACATTAAGCTGGTTGTTTTACCAGATACCTAATTACAATGAGACAACTGAGCATCCAATAATTTAAATTCTTATTGTACGGCTGGATTTTTGCAAATATAATTGACCACAATATCTAGTTTAATATAAAATGATAGGTAGCCTCAAGCATGCAGGCAAAATAATCATCTCAAGATATATTTGTAAAGTACTGCGAATGATTTAGGTTTTAAATAAACAAAAATTATTCGTAGGACCAATTAATACACTTTAAATTAAAGTGAATTATGTAGAGGAATGCAAATCATCATTTAAGGTATTTACACAACCTACTAAAGAATTGATTCTATAAGTTTTAAAATGTTACAAATGATATAATTGTATACAAGTCTATACATACGAAAACGCGATTATACTATTTATAATTTACTAAACCAATTTAGAGATCGAAAAGATAAACCCCATTTTAGATTCCATTAAATTTTTTAATCGAAAAAACAATATAATGCTAATGACAAAGTTGTATCTTAGATTTGACAGACAAATTTAAATAAAATAAAACACTACCTTTAATGGTAACCTTATTATCAGAATTCATTCAGGCAAGGCCAAATTCACCTCCGCATTCTTAGATAATGAACAATACCAGCCGAATTTCTTTACTTAATCTGCTACAATTACATTACAACGGAAAATTTGTAATCACTCACGATTAGTAAAAGATACGATCACCATTTTATTGAATCTAAAAAAAATCAACAAGAAAAACATGCTTGCTTTCTTAACCCTGCTTTACATATTATTACAATCAATCCTTATTAATCGTAACAAATACCAAACAACATTTACAGCATTATTTTAATAAAACATAACGAATACGTTTTAGTTTGATGCAAATATTTTTACATTAATCAACTTAGAATAATAAATCAAATTCTTTACCCACAAAACAACATGTTTCTTTTTCGGGCGTAAAAACAAGAAGAAAAGTACCCGTTCGCAACGAATTCAACCTTCCGAGACGTCACCTATAAGTTAGAATTTTTCAACTACAAGCGACGTTGTCGAGTTTAATTTGAATATGAGATGTTGTCACGTTTTTAAAATTGCGGTGACTAAATAAACGAATATATTAATTGAAATTTCGTTATCAATCTAAATAAACTCAAAGGAGCTGAATTATTAATGAATAAACAATCACATGTAACGTTGAAACGTTACAACACATCCATATGGGTGTTTAACCAAGTATTTTCATCAACCTTTATTTTTCATAATAAGTTACTTGCAGTTCGATCGTTGATTTTTGAACATTAGTCTATTAGTGACAATATTTTATTTACTGAAAGGTTAGTTTCGATGGAAACAATTTCAATACTACCTATAATTCACATTGTTCATCCCTTGAAAATCTCTACAAAACCATCGTCAGTATTGCCTTTTTGTTTATATGTAATGTGTAATTAATATGTGTAATAACCAAATTAAGTAATTTTTTGTTATAAAAGAACTTCCAACAAGTTTTTGATCTTACATTTACAACAGAGTTGGCTTGGATGCAGAATTATAGGGTATTGCCTTGTGGACGAAATAGCTTTAAAAAACAACTATGAGTACAGGGTGTTCCAGAGATATGTGTAGACTCTTGGCATTGTAACAAGAAAACAAGTTTCGATGGTCTTGGATTAAAAAACGTTTTGTTTACGAAATACAGAATCTTGAATATGTCTGTCCGATACACATTTTTATTAATTTATTTGAAATTTGATGCAAATAAAGTATCCAACGCGGAATAATCTGAGATTGACATAGTTTTTTCCATCTGAGTAGTTCTGGATATTTTTCTATTCATAAGACATTGTACGTCAAAATTTTAACAAAATATGATTGTTTGTTTATAAATTAACTCAATCAAGTGCATTGATTTTGAAAAAATTGAGAGTATCCACCACCAAACATGCACTTCACACCTTCGGTAATCAGGGCCGAATTCAGCCGAATCAGACTGACAGTGTAAGCGTTTTTGATGTTTGAGGAAATATAACTGATTCTTCAGCTGTTACTATTTTTTGTTTTCTTATTTGTTGGTTTTTGTAAATTTGATTATTTTTAATTTGAAAGGATACGTGGACGTGAATTCAGAAATCAAAACAATACAAATATTTTTTTCTGAAAATATTTGGAAATGTTTCCATTTAAAGATGCAAGAGCTTTTAAAATGCCTAAAGCAAATACATTTCCGGCATCTCCAAATATAAGCTATTTTCGTTCATGTAAAAAGAACTTTATTCTTATTTTATACTATAGAAAGAATCCTTACAATTTAAGACGTTTTTATAAATTAAAACATTTTTTTATTTTTGCGAAATGCATGTTTGGTGGTGAATAATCTCAATTTTTTCGAAAACAATGCACTTCATCAAATTGTAACATGAGTACCTTTTTTTTTGTATTTTGAACTATTCTATCAGAAAACAGTAATGGTTTGTTATAACTTCTACGTGCATTTCTTTTGTGAACAGAAAAATATTCCAAACCACCCAGGTTTGCGCATGAAAAGCTATGTCAATCTCAAATTATTACTTCATTTTAATTGAATTTATTATTGCGTTACAAAAAAATTAATAAAACGTGTATCTGGACGTACACATTCAACACCATATATTTCGGAATGAAACGTTTTTCGACACAAGGAATGTCTATTTTGGAACATCCTTAATACTAAATAACATTTAAAAGTTGTTTGTTTTGAGTAGCTACTTCTATTACTTCTTGCAGCGCTGCTGGGTAGCAATTTTGAATATATCTTTATTAAACAAATTGAAAGGCTTGCGCTCTTTATGTGATTTTTGGCATATAGATACATTTTAGACACATCCTGTACATTTCTATAGTTTTCCTTTTTAAAATAACGCTTAGAAGAAAAGCACTTACCACATCCCTCTATCATTTTGGTAAACATTAAATATGTTATACACAACTAAAAATCCGCTTCTAACGGAATCAATACTTTCACATCGCCACAATTAGGTGTAACATGTTTTTATCCTCAAAACAAATGTAACCTAAGATGAAGCGATCGATTGGAGGTTTACTCCCTCCCAGTTTGTACAAAAACAATCCAAACTCTTTTTATGGAGTACTAAGTGAGTATCAAATTGGAAGTCTATGTCTTAAACGATTTTAATGTTAGCAGGAAAAAATAAAGACCGGTGTCGCCATTTTTGGAAACATCGTTTCTAGTACAATATATAACTAATTTTGGCATAATTTACTAATTCCATTTACCCCCTTTATTAGAGGTAATCCGAATCTTCCGTTTATTGGGTACTATAGTGTGCCAAATTTTAAGTCGACATCTCCAATCCTTCAGGAATACCGAGGAAATAGACAGACAAGTAGATGCAGATTTTTTTGTCTTCAAACTGACCTTTGTGGCGCTACAGGTAACGGATTACAGTTCAATCTCAAGATGATGCTGTATGAATTATCGTGTCTCGTCCTGGTGGTTGAATTATTTTACTTAATTTACTCGTTTAGGCTAGACTTGCCTTTGATATTATCATTATTATCATTTTGTATCGGACCTTCTAATTAAGCTATGTGAACATTGTATATTTATTTTTATTTTTATGTCTGCTAATAAGTACAGAAATTAAATTCAAGGCAGGCACCAGAACATGAAAATTCGTTGTTCCCGTATTTAGGCTAATCAAATATTTTCCTTGATATTTGAATTTACCCAATAATTTTAAATGTCGAGTCGTATATACGATTTTCTCAAAAATATTTTAAGTAGAAATGTACGCGATATTTCGTAGTTTAAAAGTATTAAGAATTTAAATATTACTTGCATATTTTACTAATATGCCAATCATATTGGCAAATTTTTTAAAACTTTTATTTAACTGATATTCTTATGTTCTTAAATTTTATCTAACTTCGGTATCGTAAATGCGCATTACTAATGTCTAATATTTAATTTGTTTGAATTAATTTAACGTTTCTTTAAGTCTTAGCCGTGTTGTAATTGATGGCTTCAACAATATTTAACTTGATTATTGTAGTTCCCGAATTTTCTTTTCTAGCTCCTTGATAATAGTTAACAACCCTTATTTGTATTACAAACAAACTATTTGTATTTACATCAGTGATAAAGCAAGATGCCAAATTGAAAAAATAGGTCGCGAGCCTGTTTTCTTATCGTTGTAAATTGCAAATAAGTTGGAGAGAGTTTAAATCCATTACATTACAAAGACAGCTTAGTTAAATGTATGCGCCATTTGATTGGGAAGTATGCTTAACATAATGAATATTAAAATAAATCAACGATATTTGATTTAATAATAAGATTAATTATTTATGCTTTTAACACTTATTTTTCAATCATAATTAAGTAAGCACGTGTCTGCATACAAACTCTTAAGCTGTTGAATTTACCTACTTAGATTTAAGACTTCACTAAGTTATTTATATTTTATTAAAACTAACATGTAAAAACAAATTTTAACTTATTTAATTATTTGAATAATTGAACATGATAGGCTGACACAAAGGGATATTCAACATATTTTGAATTTAAGAACCATATTTGCAAATAAATGTGTATTAACCAGTTAATGAGTTGTAATTTTATTTTCGTTTAAGTAAATTAATAGATCGGCGCGATGTGAGAAACATTATTAGTGAAGATATGGCCTTACTTTAAGAATTGTGAAAATAAATTAAAAATTATTTGCATAATAATATTTTTACACAATATAACTACTTTCTACTTCTTTAATTGTTCTAAGCACTTGTAAAGTGATAGATGGCCTAGCAAATTTGTGCAATGTACTATTTAATTTATACTTAAATTTTATTCGTAAGTTACTATGAAATTAAAGAAAATTCTTTTTTTTTCCAAATACCCGTCTTGCCGACAATTTCTAAAATTGCTACTAATTCCGAGTATTGCAGTATTTTAGCTTTATGAATTTTAAAATTAGTTAAAGATCATTTTGTCAAAATTTTACTACACAATGATTTTATTTGTTACAGGTATGGTTTCAAAATCGACGTATGAAAGACAAACGCCAAAGAATGGCAATTGCTTGGCCATACGCAGCAGTATACACAGATCCAGCTTTCGCAGCATCACTTCTTCAGGCAGCCGCTTCAAGTTTGCCTCTTCATTATCCTCCACCACCACCTGTATATCCACACCATTACCCTCGGTATAACCCTTGGGGCCAAGGATTTGGTCTTCCTCAAACCAGTATCTCTCTATCGAATCCTGGATTAAGTCTGAATCAAACGATAGGTATTAATTCGGGTGTACCTCAAAGTTTAACACAAACTCTACCTCATCATCAGCTTTCTCAAGGACTCAATCTAAATTTAGGCCTAGATTTTTCTTCCTATCCTAACAAATTGGATCATACGAAATTATCCCCAAGAGTATCACCTGTACATTCCGATGTGAGCCTAAGTCCTGCTCCTGAGGGTTTACTTATCACAGCTAAAGATCACCAGACAAATTTGCAGATGCAAGAAAAACCGAAATTATTTAAACCTTATAAATCGGAAGCTTAATTGGAATTGTAATATTGTGATTTTGTACATTTTTTTAAATTAATATATGTAGTGTTTATACAGATGTTAAACGAATTGTTATGTTTGTACATTAATGCGTTGTTTTGAGTTCTTGTACATAGTAATATACGTTACTTGTAGAATATTGTAGCTATAATTCGTGTAAATTATGTTGTCTAATTATTTTATTACCTTTATACTGTATTTGATTATATTTTTATTGTTTCGTACAACTAAATTGAGAACTTATAACGTATTTGCATGTTTTGTAGCTAATTGTGTACATATGAAATAAATAAATGCAAATGTAATCTCGATCACTGTTATTTATTAATATTTTAGATTCATATTTAAGCTTTTAATAAACATTAACTGATTTTTAAAAAGAGTCGATTTAATGTAACTGAGCAGTTTACCTACACATATACAATAATATTTTTACGGCACTTCAGCACAAAATAAGCTTTAAATATTTTTGTCTATCTACCTAATTGTTCAGCTTGAACTCAAAAAATACTGGATCAATATTGATGAAATGTGCATAGCTTATAGATCATAGCTGTTCCGAAATTACAACAAAAAATTGTGCTTGGTTTTCGGTTGGAAAAAGGAAGCGCAGTATGAAGCATGCGCGGTCATCGCGCAACACTTTAGGTAAGGGGTGAGGAGGCGTGTATAATGCAGTGACAAGAATGAAGTCGTGGAGATCGCTAGTGTAAATTATATTTCAGGAACCCCTGGAGATCTAATTCAATAACATAAACGGAAACAAAGATATCAAAGGTATTGAAAAACTGTATGATATTTTCCTCAGCTGGTGTTGACGAAACTAATAAATTATTAAAAATATGTAAAATGCATATTTGAAATATCTAAAATGGCAAAAAATTTGGGCTGAAATTGGTACAGCAAACACAAGAGTCTAGAAAGAAAAATTAAACGAAATAATTGACATTGAATGTTTAAAAATAATATAATTATTAATTATATATTCATATTTACTTGCCTGGTAGCTGTTCCATAATGTAGTTTTAAGGTTATTTCTGTGTGGTGTTAATTGTTAAAGTTTTTATATTTGCACTGCAGCAAAATATGCACATGAATGCTTCTTCATTTCTTTATCTGAGAGTAAAGTTGGGGTAGTGATAACTTTCAGGACAAACATTTTTTAAATCGTTTAAAGCAACTTGTATGTATACAGGGTGTAAACGACAACAATCCGTAAATAGTAGAAAGTTCATGAGATATATGAAAAAAGGTCCTAGAAATGCTTTTTAATTTTAATTTTAAACTGAGCGATTGTAATAGCACAAATTATTATTTGATTACAATAATCGTACATGATGCAAGAGTTACTGTTCTAGTGGTGCATGCATGAATACTTAATATGTTGCAGCAAAATAAGGTCAGCATAAACCTATTTTTGATAGTTAAAAGATAACTTTAGAGATCGTGCTGGAATTATTGTATAATATAGGTCCCAACAGCTCATTAGAACACCACACTATAAAAACTATTATGAATGGAATTCCTCATGTATGGAATAAAACTTGAGTTGTAAGAAATATAAGAAGGCATACTTTCATTTTTAAAATGACTCGTAGTTCAATATAGGTTAAACGGGTCCATATTTGTGAACAATTAATTTTTACGTAAAAATTTGCCAACCATATTTTTACGAATTAGATTGAGAATAAGCACACATTAAATTATATAAATTTAATTAACACCGACATAACAAAGATTTAAGAGAAATAGTTAAAGCGATGTGGTAACTTAAATTTTTCTCATAATTAACGTGACAGCAATGTAAAATTTTAAGAAAACATACGAAGATGCAACCCAGCCTAGACACTATAACCCTTATAAATACTGTGTAAGGTAGTTTGAACATTTTTAATACAATATAAATAAATTTATTTAGTTAAAATTTCTGAAGGTGCATCTTCGAATGACAAGCTTTTGTAGTAAAATAGAAAATAAACGTAAAATATGATGTGCGACAAAACCATTTGTAAAAATTTCCATAACGAACTAAGACAATTTCAAAATCTCTTGGTATTTAAAGTTAATCAAAACAGCAGAAATATTACAAAAACATCGAACATTTCTTAAATAAATGATCACAATACGATAATAAAGCTCACAAAATAACTAAGCTTGAAGTAGCCACTTGATCGAAACTACTTCACTCAAAATTATTAAGGAATAATCTTCGAAGGACAGCTTCCAGCTGCAAAAAAGCCAATTAAAATAAGTAAACGGTATTTATCCATATTAAAGTGAGAGCGTACCTATTTGAAAAATAAAAATTCACTTATAGAAATAATAGAACTTCAAATATAAAGACCTCGCGCTAGATAATAATAAAGAACAAATCCTTGATTAAGTAAAAAGTTAGTTTATTTAAATTTCGTTTATAACCGTATTAGACAAATTACACTAGATAAATTCGCGAGTTAAATTAAACGCGCAAAAATTAAGAAACAATTTATGCAGTTAATTTAGTCTAGGAAATAATTTTATTTTAATCCTTAAGCTGCACCTGCATTAATAAACTTGTATACTGCGCTTGGTTTCGGGCACAAACTTTTATATCAGTGTAGACACGTGTGTGAATGACAACACACAAACATTTTCGTAACATCCAATGCCTACGACCCAACGGCTGTCGGTTTTTTCAGTAAACAGTGTAACAGTGCGTATTATTTATATTATAAGAAGTACAATATAATGCACAATATATAGTGTAAATATTTATGTCGAAAGAACAATTACAATGCGGCGACAAATTTTGTATTGAATTTCAGCATTTATCAAACGACGTAAAGCCGCGTCCACATTAATAAATGTTCACGTTGATCACTGAATATTAAAATTCAACACTAATTTTTTCACCGTACGACGATCATTCCGCCAACGTAAATATTTATGCTTTGTTGTGCATCGTACGACTCGTAGCCATCCAAATAATATCGTCCATCACCACGAAATAAGCGTCTACACTGTTAACCGCATTTGCTGTAAATATCTTTGATATGCGTGAAAAAACCAACAGTCGATGGATCGCAAGCGTTAAATGCCGCAAAAATGTTTGTATATGTTATTATGTGGCACACGCATCTAAAGTGACACAAATTTAACGCTGTTAAACATCATAATTAATAAGTAAATAATTACGTGTTCTAACATAAGAAATTTAAATAAACTATCGTTTTTAAATTTCTAAAATAAGTTTGCTGTAATATAAAGTAACCAGTAATATTAAGTTTAAACTAAGTTTCATAGATTATAAAAATTTATAAGTTTACAAGTT
>JAHWXV010574969.1:0-11209 GCA_024586415.1 Phrixothrix hirtus | reverse complement strand
TATATATATATATATATATATATATATATATATATATATATATATAGAGAGAGAGAGAGAGAGAGAGATAGAAAATATTAGTTTTAGTATTAAACTGCCTGTAGGTTTGTAGAAACAGAAATACGCGGGGTAAAGTAGGCAAGATTTAATTGTCACGTAGATGAAAAATTTAAACTAGTAGTCAGAGCCTTAATTAACAATCAAACAATTCAAATTATATTAGTTGTTAATGAAACTTACAATTAATATTTCCGATATCAGATAGAATTTTAAAAGACCTGAAGATGCGAAGAATCATATCTTTTTCATCAAGCCACTATTAGAGAAGTGTTGTATCAAGTGAACTAGGTCTTTGTAAAACACGTCATGTAAAAACAAGTTAATAATATAACTAATAATCTGTTATAAGTAGCCGTATTAGAGACTGCTTAACTCATCGATTAAATACATGAAAACAGGTAAGGGTGAGTTCCGACAGATTCAATAATTTACAGTTAGAAATCAAAATTGATTCAAGAAAATCGTCATCGAAAACTAGAGGTAACCTGAGAATCCAAATATGTAAATAACAACCAATGCGCGTGTGTACAAAGATATAAATTATATAAAAATTAATTCATTACCCTTCGTATAAATAGTTAAAATTCAAGAAAATTATTGTATTTATTCTTTTTCAGAACTGTAAATTATTTAGAGGTAGTATTTATTTAAGAAAGGGTATTTTTATTTTAGTTTTTTTAGAACATACAAGCGCTTGCGTAAATATCGAAAACAAATTTGATTACTAAGTTCATATTGTTAAACTGTCAATATTCGACTATTAAATTAATATTTTAGTAATTTTTGTATAAACATTCAAGAAGATAGAGAAAATTTCTGACAAAGGAGTTAATTTTAAAAATTTGAGGACATAGAATAATCTTTTTTATTACGTTTTGCTTTTGGGGCGCCGTTGTTAATGGTGCTCGAAGCGTGGCATTGTGATCGATTGTAATCAATTCTTATTTATATTGGATTATTTAGTGTTTTGTATTATTTTATTGTGGAAATTATGTGGCAAAACGTTATTTACGCATTATTTCAAATGCCCATCAGTACAGGTACGTTCGATTCTTTTTCATTTGATTTTTTTCCAGTGATTTCCTTTCTTTTATAAACGGGTGTTTTTCCTTAGTAGTGAAATTCAGATAATCTTATGTAATTCGAAGTTCCCGTGATAATGATTAGTTATAGCTTATGCGGGTGCAGGTTTTAGATTATTTGAATGCGCCTATTTTGACAAATAAAGTGAAATCTATCCGCCAACACTGGAATATCAGATAAGTGATTAAAAACAATAAAACTTTTTCATGTAAGCACAAGCGGGTATAATTAATTAGGTGTAAATTTTTGACAAATAATGGCAGAGCCATCTATTGTTTATATTAGGAGGCGTTTTAATATAAATAAAGTAAAGAAGAAGATTCCTCCTAAAATGGCGCCAATTTTAAAATTCGTGCCATTTTTAGGAGGAATCTTCTTTATTTTATTTATAGTCAATTTTTTGATTCCAATGAAGGAATTCGTTTAAGGTAAATTTTCGTTGAGGCATAATAGATATTTCAACTTTCGTAACCGTGCAATTTCGTCAAAATTACTTAATTTTGGAGCCAATAGAGGTCATATTACGATAAGGCTATAAAGGTTTTTGTTCCTTAACGATAGTTTGAAATTAACATTTTTGTTTATTTATTTATTCAAAGAATACTGTTAATAAAACTGTATAGGCATTTGCTAATTATAAATGGAAATCATGTTACGATTTTTACCTGAAACCGATGCTTACTTTTTATTTACTAGTGAACTATCGTTGTTGATTAATAAACGATTTATTATTAAATGATACGTTTTTTCTTAAATGACCTGTCCGAATAGTCTTTGTTTCAGGACCCACTTAAAAAAATGAGCTCACTGACTACTAATAGCTTTGTTTTTAATGAATTTTGATAGACAAGTCATACCATAACAATGTCGCGGTCTAGCGATATCTCTGAGATATTGTAGGGTACGCTTTCAGCTCAAAACTCCCTATTAGGCCTAAATATTTCAGACGCTGTCTTAAGACTTTCCAAACACATGTCCTTGACAATATTTAGTTTTACATTTAAACTTATTTAAGATTTTTAACTTGATATAGGTTAAGACGCAATTTTAATTAGAATTAGAAATATGCATTCAAATATATCGTTCTAAAGTATCCGTGCAGTTTTGGTACGCTAAAGCAGTTAGATTAACGACATTCTTGAAGCATTTTCTATATCAAATAACTTAATTTTGTTTAAATTGTATTTGTGTGCTATTTTTGATAAAAAACTGCTGTGTGTTCATACTAGAATACTCCCAGTGCCTAATTGGCTTAACAATTTAGCACCAAAAAATATAAAACTTTAAAAGTCTTATTGAAAAACTATTATAGGAACTAGAATAGCTGAGAAACAGAAATGATTCTGTCGAAAAGTCTTTACGTTCGACGAAACGTCACGTTTTCATTATCTAACGATCTGACCATTTCTCTTGATATTGGGACCACCGAGGGGTAAACCGATGTGGTCATTTAGTGTACACACGAAAAGCAGAACGTGACGGAGTATGACTGAGCGGTGGCATAATGTGGCAGAGTGATGGCTGAGCATGGCTGAGTGGAGGGTACAAAATTGATTAGTGGTTTACACCCCAGGAAGCAGGTTCTTGGTTCAGACTATAAAAAATCGAACCATTGAATCCTTATTGTGTAATAAGTTCAGTGTGAAAACCACTTACGAAATAAAATTCAATAAATTTTAACTGATATTATGGGGTGGAGTAGTATTTTTAATTTTGTGTTTTGTAACTTGCTTCACTTGCTTTTGACGTCATCAATTTTTGCGCATTTGGTTTAAATGGGATGATATAGCTTCTTTTTATTTTTGAAAGCCCATATTTGATGCCTTTATCATGAATAAGCCTTAAAATATTTATACGTTTTCCAAATCAAAGAAAGTTTGTACAATTGCAAAAATATTTATTTGTATTTGAAACGAACGGTACACAGACAAACTTAATTTATATATAATGTAACAAGTGCTTGAAATATTGACCAAGAAGTTCTTGCCAAATCCCTCACCCATTTTTACTATTTTGGAAGCAATTTTTTATTTGGAACAGATATAAATATCTTAACAACTATTAAGCATTACGGCATCACACATGGATTTTTTGAAAAGATCTTCCTAAGTAATTTCGAGCAATAAAATGAAAACTGCAGTACCAATCAAATTACTTGCTCATCCTCTCTTTTAATGTAGAAAACAAATGATGTTAATAAACTTGAATGCGCATAACCACATTGACCTCACCTCCGTGCGGTTAGTGACAATCTAAATTGGGCGATTGTTGGACAGTGGAGAACATCATTCGTCGTCATCAAGATACAGGTTTGACTTCGACATTTTCCACAGGAAGTTGTGGATTGGAAAAAACTCTTCTATGTCAAACATGTGCCTTTTGGCTTGCACTCCAACTGCTAATCCACGATTGCAACAACAAGTTGATTGTCCTGGCCAGTAAACAAGTCTACGAAAAATCCACCGCAATCTGCAAAAAAGTGGTCTTCTTGCTTATCGTCCACGGCCAGCACCAAGCCTGACAGCCGAACAAAGTCAGATTCGTCGTAACTGGACTAGGCGATACCTGTACGATTGACAATTGGTGAAAGGTGTTTTTGATGAGTGTGTGCCAAGTCTCGTTTTGTACATGGCCGATTACTGGTTCACATTCAAATCAACGGCAAAACGTTTTGGGGTTGCATTACAGTAAACGGTCCTGGCGATTTGGTGCCAGTGGCAGAGGCTACTATGACAGGAGAGCAGTATGTGAAGTTAATTATATTTACAAATTTATTTCTAAATATGCTAGTGAGTGGGCAAGTAATTTGAGCGACACTGTCATCCTATTAAAAAAAATGCACATAACCTCAAAAGTAAATGAAAATAATTATAAAATGTGGAATTAAAAATTCTATTTCTATTTCTTAAATCTTATTGCCTAAGTGGTTTCCGCGCTGTATAAAATAAACCGAAATTCATGTGTTTGGCGTTATTTTAACGTTCTAGCAAATTTTAAAAGTAATCTTTCAGTTCCTACCATCATGTTCAAACCATATTGCACATATCAGGTTACAGAGATGCTTTCGGATGCCGTTCTACTGCGATGCAAGATGATTACTTGCTGTATTTTTTGCAACGTTGCAAAACGATATCAGTGAGCAACGCGAAAATCTGCTACTGCAGTGCTGCAGTCTTTATACGCAGTCTATCGTAGCACTACTATCTAACATCATTTTGCACCGATGAAAGATGATCGTATAATGTGAGTCACTCTGTATTTTTTGAAATACACAGAAATGGCACAAACTTATTTATCTAGCAATCCAGACGTAATTTATTTATTGAGATCAAATTTAGTGCGTTTCTAACACAAATTGTTGACAGAATCGAACTGAGCAGAAAGAATTTTCGAGCTATTCGTCGAAAATTTAAGTAAGATTTAGATGAAAATCAGTTCGTTAAGCGATTTATTCTGATTTTTGAGGAAAAAAATTCCTCTAGAGCTACTATATATCGCAGCCAAATTTAAGCGAAGCCGAAGTCCCTTAATTGACGGTCATGTGAAACAAGGCTGAACATTATTGATACTTAAGAAAACTTTAATCACAGCGTATCATTGGCGAATACCCGAAGTAGACTTTAAAAATTGAATGTAAAGTAGTTTCGAAAATCTTGTTTGTCTTATCGTCTATAAGTTAATCAAATTTCAAAAGTCAGAGCGTGTAAACTGCAGCTGGGCATGAGACCTATTTTATAATGCTCCCACGCGATAAGTCTTATGTATGAATTCACGAAGATGACCGAACATCGACGGCACTAAAAAAACAACGTACCATGAAAAAAGTTATGCGCTGTGTTCTTCAAGACCACCAGATTAGTTAATGCTATAAATTTGGAAGACTAACGCATGGCGACACCAGGTGTTTGTCTAAAATGTTTGCGGTTCTTTAAAATAAGGAATCTTTTGCTACATCGCGATATCGCGTTTTCTCACACTACAAAAGCGGCCGTTGATTATTTAACAGAAAAAAACATCTCCCTTGTTTACCTGGTGTTTTGGATATTCTTTAACTTACGGACGAAAATCAATTTCATTCGGAAAACGAGATCTACGTGACAATTAAATTCCTGAAAATGGGTCGTAAGTAGCTTTTGTGTGGAAATTCAATGGGCAATACTTTAAATTAGTGATATAAAGTGTTCGGAATTGTGATTAATTTGAGTATTCTTCGTATACCAATTTCTGATGCGACGTCTGCTTACTCCAACTTAAGAAAATTTTTTCTTTTATGTCGATAGATTGCGACAGCATGAATGATATCATCCCTCTATCTTCATTAGGCTGCAAGTTACTAATTCCTTAGAAAGCAGGTTCCAGCGCTGCCTTCGGACATCATTTTGCAATGCTGTGAGCTATTGGTTTAGTGTATCTATTAAGGCCGTATTACACGTAGTGGTTTGCATCACTGTCTCTTGTCGCTTTGCAGCTTTGCAAAATGATCATATGATACGGACTAACCATTTTGGTATATGTCACAATCATCTTGAAGAGCTGCAAAACAACACCAGGCAGCAGCGCTACAATCTGTTACGCATAATGCGACTTTGATAGATATTGCCAAACAGCAGCTCCAAATATTGCAAAAAAACCTGTTACGTCTAATGGGGCTTTTACACGCGCTGCTTTTTGATGAATGGCCACTTGTAGCTCAGCAGACGTAGAGAGAGTATAATATTCATGCTATAATAATGAATCGAAATGCGAGAAACACGCATTAACGTTAATGGAAGTTCGAAGGGTAGAGAGTCAATTATTCGGATATCCGATAGGAAAATATTAAACAAGTTTGATAGGGGTGCTGCAAGCCGATGGAGCCTTCTGATACAAGCGCGTATAATTTTAGTATATTTTGAAGCGCGGCAAAATAACGCCAGAAGTAGCGTAGCAATTTGTTACGTGTAATGCGTGAATGATCATCTTGCATCTCAGTTGATGTAGACAGATTGTAGCAGTCGTTGTATCATAATGGATAGAAATGCGGAAGGTACGCATTATATACAATTTAATAATGTTTTGAATGGTATAGAATCGATTACACGATGGCGATTCGTGGTGAAAGCGAATATCCTATCAGAAAATGTTAAACATGGGCTGTGCAAGTCTATGGGTTATTCCCATAAGCGAACGGATAATTTTGGTATATTAGACAATCATCTTGCAGCTCTGCAACCTGTTACGTTTAATACGGTTTTTACACGCGCCGATTTTTGATGAATGGTCATCTGGTAGCCCAATAGATGCAAAGAGATTATAGTAATCGTGCTATGACAAAGTATCTAAATTCAAAAAGTACACATTATAAACCATTTGATGGATGTTTGAAGGGTAGCACTTCGTGTGGAAATCGGATACCCGATCAGAAAATATCAGCGCTGCAAGTCGATGGGGTTTTTCGATATACGAACAAATAATTTTGATATACTTTATGTTTGTTTTGTGGCTTGAGACTTTGGTATGCGGAAATTCCCTTGGCCCTCTTGGCTGGAACTGCTTAGTCATTCCGCCATTCCTACTAGAATTTTGGCGAATCTGGAAGAGTTCAACCGCCAGTAAGGATTTTTAACTTGCCAAACAGCACACTGGCCTGCGATTTCACTTCTCTATCTGAGACGAAGGGATGTTTTTAAAATTTTTCTCCGGTGAGAAATTTACTGACCTCAGTTGGTGTAGCAGCAAACATGCTAACCACCACACCAATCGGAGCCGCCATTTTGGCATATTGGACAACCATCTTGAAACGCTGCACAATAACGTCAGAAAGTAGTGCTGCAACCTGTTATGTGTAATGCTGATTTTGATGAATTGTCATCTTGCAGCTCTGTAGCAGGGCTATCAAAATGAATGGGAATGCAAAGAGTACATATTATAAACTATTTAATGGATGTTTGAAAAGCCAAGAGTCGTTACAGGGTAGTGCTTCGTGCGGAAATCAGATAAAGTTTAATATCGGTGCTGCAAGCTGATGGGGTCTTCTGATATGCGAACGGATAATTTTGGTATATTACACATCATCTGCAGTGTTGCAAAATAACGTCAGAAGCTTATGGTGTAACCTGCAACCTGCTTGCGGAAAGCGCACTAGAAATTATCTTAAATTTTTATAGGCAACCCAACATACGATAATTCAATATTGATAATTAAACTGCCATTTTTTTAAATGACACCGAAGGGATATCGTAATATGGAATTTTTAAGAAAACCGCTTGACTGAATTTCTGTTCAAACTTTTCTTTGGGTAATTAATTTGATAGCCTGGCCAAGAGGTTTCTCTAAAGAACGTAGCTACGACATTTCAGTACTGTCAATTTTAAAGATTCATTTGAAACTTTATAAGAATGTTGGGTTGCATAAAGACCATGCGATCCAATTAAATAAAAACGATAATTTTTGGTAATATCCTTAAAACATTTTTGGGTATTGAAAATTCATTTTCATTATAAACACATAAAAATGAAGTTTTTGCAAATATTTGCTTACCTCAAATTCATAATTTTTTGAAAATATGTCGCACTACCATTAGAAACCGTAAAATAGTAAAAAATATGATACTGCATAATCAGCAAATATTTCCTTATGCAAGATAGTATCCAATACAGAAAAGAAAAAGCCCATTTGTCAAATTAAATAAAAAGAAAACGTTATTTTGTAGCGTTTGCAAGAATCCAATTAAACTGAGAAATATATTTCTAATATAAAACAAGCTATTAACAACAAAACAGAAATAAGAACAACCAATTTTTGTTTTAATTTAAATGTCTACTTTTAGATGGATTAGGATTTCAATTCAAATTTGTTTTTATACATTTTTGATTAATAAAAATTGTTTATCTAAAATTTTAACTTAGTCATTTAGTGTGAAATTTTTTCAATTATAAATGACTCAGATTTTCTATTTTAATATACTGCAAAAATATTTTCAGTGACAAAATTAAGTAGCAAAACAAAAGTTTATAATTTAATTGCAATTCACCTTTTTAATAGATTTAAAAACATAATTTATAAATTAACAGTAACGTATTATTTTAAACCATTTAAGAACAAAACATTTCAACTACAATAGATAACAAAAACACTGTACAACCCCACGAACTTTAGTATTTCCGGTACTCGAATCAGTACGCGGACGGACGGAAACGACGCCGACGTCCTAACGTACGTATACACAACAGTTCCAGAGGTTGACTGCACGCCTGCGGTCACGGCGCCCAGTGGCGTACGCACGCACGCGCGTCTTACGCATCAACACCGACACGCGTTCTTTTAAAATTATTCCACCTACTGAAGGAAAACATTACCAATACTCGTTCAGTTCTCACGTTTTATGACCTTATAAAATTTATCTAATAAACGATTATGGAACATCTTTCTCCTCGCCGCTATGTTTTCGAAACAAACATTGATTAGGGCTATAAAATGTTTAATGGTTCTTAAAGGATATAAAATTAGATTAAGTGCAGCCCTATTTAGGGTTTAAACGCTTTCAATAATTTAGACATTTGATTCTCAATTAGAAAAAATTCGTACAAATGCCGGTCCATTTATTAAGAAGAGAATTTTTAGCTGACAGGTTTAAAAATAAAATTCTTTCCTTGTCACATAAAATTTACGTCAAAGGCGGTTTTAAAATCGGTTTTACAATTTTGCTTATTTATAATATGTACAATTTATTTTCGACTAAGGGAATGACTGACACATTTATTCTAATTTTAATTCTGAACTTTCTGAAATTGCACTCACTTCTGAAATGTCGGATGCAGGACGCAAGAATGGATGAAATGTGTTGCCACATTTATCGGGAAAGAATATTATTTATACTAATAATAAATTTCTTTAGTAAAAATCAATTTCGGAGTAGCTAATATCACATCCTTGTTAGCCAACTAATATACGAGATTTGATTTTTATTTATTTCAAACCATTTTCAAGTTTATTAAACGAGCCTCATAAAGACGATAAAACATCTTATGAAAACAGCGTTTTATTCTATTGCATCTACTTAAAACTTAGAAAAAATGTATAATAGCTATTTATTTTATAAGGATCGTAATGATAATCATTATCTTACGAGTCGATGTAGTTAAATAGAACGAGGACGAGGATTCATAACTATCAGTATAACACATGCAATTTTATTTGCTGGCGTAAATTATAGCTATCAGTCCTATAATGAACGTCAAATGACATTGATAAAGTCTAACGGATAAAATTATTTTATCTGTTAGACCATCGACTATAACAGCGTTATTTTCAATCCCCGAAGCAGTTATGAAACAGAATTTTTTGATATAGTCTTCAACTCATGCAGCATAAAACGTTATCCTTTCATAATTCTCCTTAACTTTAGAGAAAGCAAAAAGACACAGGGTGCTGAAAGATCAACACAATAGTGTCTTTGACGAAATGTCATGAACAACTAATGAAGTGTGAGCAGGTGCATCATTGTAATACAGTATTCACAAATTGCGTCACGGTCTAAATTGGCTCTAGTATCCGAATTGCTATCAGAGTCGGTTAGCTTACCTACAATAATACCGTTAGCTAAGCGTAGGTTGCATGTCTCGCGTAATAGTAATAATGTTCTCTATAAGTGAGGACGAAATAGTAACGCCTGTATGAATAAGTGATGTTTAGGTTCATTAGATCACAAGCATCCACTTATCAGTGATCCAAGTGTTTTGTTACGACGGTTACAAAAGTACGCCAATGGTCATATCAAGAAAATGAGTCACTAATAAGCAAATGTTATACATATAATAAATTTGTCGATGTATGAACGATACACAAATTTTAATTGGGGTAACAAACAAGTACGGAAATGCTCGCAACGTCAAATTAATTTTTATGACAACAGGACAACGAGAATAAAAAATAAATATAAATACGCGTATGAATATTATTCCTATTAAAGCCCACTATTTTCATTAATTAAATCTGTTTTCTATAAATTTAACTGGTAACAAGCGTCGTAATAATAAGGAACAAATTATTTGAAATGTTATTCCGTGTCTACGAGTGCACGTAAAAATCTCCAACGGTAATTAATTCGTCACTCAAGAAAATATTATAAAAACAGCGCATCCACTGTAAATTGAATCTTCTCGGTAGTGAAATCTATCTGTCAGTGATTAAATAATAAAGAATATTTGGTAACTTCCAAATGAAAACGGCGGGTACCTTTTTCAAAACAATGTTTCATATTTCCAAGGGAAAAATAGGACAAATAGCCATTATTACTCTCCGTGCGAATTTGGATCAATTCTAAGCCCCTCGTCACAGGTCGCGTTAAACTAGAAGAACGCATATGACAAACCGCTTCGGAACTGACTTTTATTACATTTTCGGAAAAACGCTAGCGCGAGGAAACATTCCGACGCGAACTTTTGTTTCGATGTCATATCACATATTTCGACACGCATTATGATACGTTGGAACAATTCTAAGTTGTCAACGCCTCAGTATTTTTGTAACGGATCTGTTTTTGTTGAAAATTTTGCTGGCACACATTTCATGCTTAAGATACCAACTTCTTCAACAGCCTCCCTAATAGTGAGTGAGAGACAATCATGAACAATTTTCTTAACTTTTTATCGGTTGTTGACTGTTCAACTTTTTCGTCATTTTCAATGTCCTCGCAGCCCCTGTCACGTTTATTTTAACATTTGCAAACATTGTCTGTTAAAAGTTCTAATTCTATTTTCGTATGTTTGAGCATGGCTGTCCAAGATAAGCCTGATGAAGTAAAGAAATGGGCGGGGGGTCTAAGTCATATACGCCTTTACATACACTTCGAAAAGTTTGAAAGAAATCTGAAAGCAAGAGAACGTCGATTTTAAATACAAATCACTGTATTCACCTATAGTTTTGATGTTTTGTGTATGAACATAATCCTGTATTGAAATATGGCTCTCGTTCAGATTATCATAGAATTGCTCGCATGTTGGTAGCTGATCATAGTTCAGTTTATCAAATGAGTCTATAAACGAGTACGGAAATACGCCCTTTCTTCTCATAAGTTCAAATTGTT
>JAHWXV010574878.1:0-12587 GCA_024586415.1 Phrixothrix hirtus | reverse complement strand
AAATAAACGTAGGCAATAATCTAATAATTTGTGGACACTATTGGCGTATGTGGCATATGTGCGTAAGAGAAAGTCGTGTGTTGTTTCACAGCAGATTTTTTTTAATTTAATTCGTATTCACTAGGTGTGCTCACTGGTACTATCTTCACTTAAATACTTTCCATATACGAGGATCGCGCTGTATGTTTCTGAATGTGGCAACACTGTAAATAATTATTTACAAATTTGTGGTTGGTTTAATGTGCCAATTGTTTGTGAATAAGTTGCACCTTATTTGAAGTCCATATCTCGCTTCAGTAAGTTGTGAAAATTTTTTGAGATGTTAAAGTTCGGCTTAAAATGAAAGTGACGCGAGAACATTTCCGTGCCATGATTTTGTATGATTTTCGTTCGGGTTTAACTTTTAATGAACCATTCACTGGTTTGCAAAATGCATTTCCGGGAGAAGCTTCAAGTCGGACGACTGTGTTTAATTGGTATAAAGATTTCCAACCGGGGAGATCATCGCTTGAGGATGAAAATCGTGAAGGTCGTCCAATTACCGCAACGACTTCAAATCACATTGACGCTGTTCGTCGCATGATTGAAGAAGATCGCCGGGTGACCTATAATGAAATTCCTGCATCCCTTGGCATTGGAATGACTGCAATTCAAGCAATTCTTCACACACATTTAAGTGTGAAAAAGTGTGTTGTCGTTGGATACCGCATCGTTTAACAGAGGAGCAAGAAAAAGCGAGGGTCGGCTGGCGCCTAGAAAACCTAGAACGCTATCACGAAGATATATTCTAAAGCAGTTTACAATATCATTAGAGGCGACGAAATCTGGATCTACTGCTATGATCCGTTAACTAAGCAGCAGTCTTCCTAATGGATGTTTAAAAATGAAATGCGGCCCACAACAGTGAAACAATCACGAAGTTGTGCTAAACAAATAATTGTTTCTTTCTTCTAAGAAAACAGTTACTGCGGATTGGTATATTGCCATTTGCTTGCCGACTATGCTCTCAAAAGTGCAGAAAATACAAATTATTCTGCATCGTGACAATGCTCCGGCACATGCTACAAAGTTGACAATGGAGTTTCTTCGATCTGCTGGAATCAAGTTAATGTCAGATCTACCTTACAGCCGCGATTTAACTCCATGCGATTTCTTCCTCTTTCCAATTATTAAGAAGAAATTACATGGAATCCATTTTTCAACACCAGAGGACGCTGTAAAGGCATTTGAAGAACATGTTAGCGCAATATCCAAAGAAACCTGCGCTGCCTGTTTTACGTAATGGTTTCAGAGGATGCCAAAGTACGTGAAATGTACAGGACAGTACTTTGAAAAGTTATAAATATTGTTTGTTTAAATATGTCTTGTTCTTACCCCGTATTCAGAAATACATAGTGTAGCCCTCGTATTTGCTTACTTATCTATTTTTATTTGGAATTCTGGTTACTCTATTGATATTGGAGATCCTTTTACTTAAATTTATCTCTAATAGATTCTTGTATTTAAATTTGACTAATTCATTTTATACTGATTTGTACTTTCTCTTACCCTACATGAAATATAGGTAAAAGAGAAAGTATTATTGTCGCCCAAAATTTTCGATGTCTGAATTTTAGTGGAAATACACGTTTGCGGGTCCCCTAAGTTCGGAAATAATGTTTTTGGAAATTGGTCTGTTTGTGTGCGTGTGTGTATGAGTGTTGGCGCGCCCGCGCGCGTGTGAGTGTATGATTGCGCGTGTCTGTGCGGTGCGTACGTGCATACGTGCGTGTGTGAATGCGTGCAAAAATCGAGTAACCGAAAGTACTTGAAGTATTAATTGTAAACAACATACCTAAAAAACTAAATATCATAGGAAAGTGAAATTATATATTTGTTTCCAACCTTCTGGACACCAGACGGTAGGAATTTAATTAAAATTTTGCAATTTTCTTGGAAACGGTTTTAATAGTCTTTTTAAGACTTGCTGCGGTTCTTATATCTGTGATGCCAATTTATGTCAACTTAACTGCTTATCTGAAATAATGTGTTGAAACGAGTTAGAGAAAATCTCAGGAGTTTAATAGCGTTTCGTTGTCCAGTTATTTGTATGGGTTACAATTATCGTTCCTAAAATAAACGTAAATAATATTTTAATCATTTGCGGCCAGCATTTCCATATCTATATATATATATATATATATATATATATATATATATAAGAGAGACTCGTGCTATGTCACACCAAGTTTTTGTGTTTACATTTGTTGAATCATTTATTTGTTCGACAATCTTTGAATTACCATGTTTGGTTTCATTATCTGTATATTAAATTGTGTTACAAATTTTCTAAAAAGGATCTGATAATAATATTTAATTTAAGTGATTGTTACAAGCTGAAGAAATGATCAGGAAACACAGAATATATTTGAAGTATAAATTGGGAGATTCAACAAACATACATTTTTAATTATTTTAGAATTGCAGTTCGTTTGTCTTTATATTTTAATGCTAAAGAAATTTTCTATGCAATTTACATTTAGTATAATGGGTAAGCATTATAATTTATCATCAAAAAAATACCTCGAGTTTGATCATAAAAAGAAAGGCTAGGTCGTATTAGTCAAGTCAATTGGAATTTTTATTGACCAACAGATGTCCCAATTGTCTTAGGTTGTATTACTCTTGTACAACATGTAATAGGAACTAAGCCGATGTGATTAACAAACATTGTTGTTGTATGCCTCCTATCATGCTGACTGTTGGTGATAAAGGGTTTGACGAAATTCTACCATTACAGTCGTTGACCGGTTGAGTTAAGGGCAATTTTGGGTCATATCGATTCTGTATTAACCTTGGAAAGGTAAATGGCGTTGCATAGCAAAGCACCATCCTACACCGTATACTTTTCGTCTTCACAACGCGAGTAATCTATCCATGTAAGATCTTCATTTGGTCTAATGACAAATTTTTTTAAATCCTGAATTTAAGCCAATTACTGCGTTTACTAATCCAAATCATGGTTTTTGAAGAAATTTATAAGAATGCCATTTGGGTTGCACAATAGTATGGATACAGTTCAAGGGCGATTAAACCGGTTAACGAGATTGAGCTAGAGTCGTATTGTTTTGCCTATTTGAAAGGCATTATCATCGTCAACTCAATTTTTGAAATACATATTAAGTACTTAATTTAGTTTTACCACATTTAGATGCCGCCATTTTGACATCTAGCAAGCGTAATTTCTATAGATCAGAACTCAGTTATCTGTAGTCGCGTAGATTAACTGGATTACCGGTCAAACTAGAGAAGATTTTAGCTGTTTTGTCGTTACCTAATCCTGTTACGATATCAGCTTTCCCATGCAGTAATTTTAGTTATGGATATGTATTAGAAGCTACCCAGTTGACTTTGAAGTATTTGCTTACCTAGAATTTCTACTGTCCTATAACAGTTCTGTAATGTACCGAATAAGTTATTTAAATTGGAAATAACAATTACCTATTCATATAATCTACATATTCAGCATCGAGGCAATGACTTTGAATTACGTATGAGCTATGTGCTAATGACGTTCCAGTTTAGTTGTAAGTCATACATTTACTTTTTATCTCTAGTTTTGTGGTCTTTATCATACCTATGTAACTTGATATAAAATGTATTATTGCTATCGTTCTCTCTGTTATGTGCAGTCTTTAATGTAAATGAAGCATAAATCTCTGTTTTTTAGAAGTTTAAGAAATACAATGGATATTTTATTAGCTTAGTTGTAGATATTCTAAAATGTCATCAGCGCTTGTCAATGGACCGTCACGTAATCTGATCAGAACTTGAAGATGAAGAAGTTCTTATTCTACACCGTTCATCTTCATCAGTTAAATCTCCTATAATTGGATCGTTTCTGTTCCCTCCCCTGAGAGGTGTAGGTTTGATGTTTTAAGTGATTTGTTTGAGAATAACTGTTTGGATACTCAAGTTATTAATAATTGATGCTGTATTTGCGATGAATTCTGAATAGTAATGTTTTTATTTGTACAATTTGTTTGTATATGAATTTGGCTATTTTGGTATGTCCTTGTAAGTTCTAATAAATATCCTTGGTCATTTAAGCATTTGAAGGTGAAGTGGATTTTATTGTGGGTGGTTGTTCTGGTATTAACACTAACATTTGCAATTGATATAGAGCAGTTTATCACTTAATCCTTACGTTTTAGGATTTCTATAAGATAACAACAAGAATTTTTCACGCTTGGATTCACGGTCACTTCGAGATCGTTTTGTTTAATTTTATTAGCACTACTTATAGCAGTTTATGCTTTTATCATTTACTGTAATATATTTTTTGTCCTACCTGTTTATACATATTTACCAGCTATGTTTATTGTCACATTCCGATATATTTCCCAAAATATTGTGAGTGCACTTTGTAGGTGGTATCTATAGTACGTTCCCTATCTTGTTGCTGGTTATGTATTATTTAGCCTTATTTGTGTCTACAAATTCTTTCCCTGTCAATGTTCGTGTTCGTCAGTGGTCTACACCATTTGACCGTGTCTCTTTGGCTTAGATTTCTAAGCCCACGTATTTTCCATTACGATCCCACAGTTTTATTTAAGTCTGCATACAGTAAAGGATTTTATGACAGCGAAGAATATCCAAACATTAAATAAAGAATATGGTGAAAATATTGTTCCAAAATTATCAAAAGTCTTGACGAAAATAGATCAAACAGTAATTTATTGTCAATACCTACAGAACTGCAATGTACTGTTTCAGACAACAACAGCACAATTTTCACAAATTCTTCGTCTAAACATTAGTATTTAAACAATCGGCAAGAAAGATAAAAACTTCAACCGCTGACTGTATCTCTTATTTTGAATTCTTCAAATAATGTGTTAATAACTACCAGTTCTTTTTCACAGTTTACCAAACAGTTTACTACAAATGCTACAAACGATTTGTCCACTCTAGGCACTTTCTAATATTGCAAAAATTCAAAAATCAGGTGCTAATGCGTCCTTAATTTCAAAATCATCCCAATCTCCTAAGTTATCTAAAAAAATCAATTATCGTGGCTGAAGTATCACTACTTCCTGGCTTTTCCCGTATCAAAATAAATAAAGAAAAAGTAAGACCGCTAAACAATATTGTCAAATCCTCACTGCAACCTCAATGAAAAAGAAACTCGAGCAGGTAGAAAAACGTCGTTCCATGACAAATAAAAAAGCACGGCGTAAAATAATATCTGAACCTGCAAACAAAGGTCTTATTAAAAAAACAATACCTGTAAAGAAACAAGTATTCGGATAGCGAATTTTCCTTTGTTGGAGAAGTTGATGAAATATGCATAATATGTAAAGAACTTGGGCGGAATGGCGAGTGTTGGTTTCGTTGCGTATTGTATTCAAAATGGTCTCACAAAGACTGCAGTGGCATAGACAAGTGGGAAAATCATATTTGTGATTTTTGTCTTCTGTAAAAATCTATACCAGTGAATTACAAATATCAGCGTAATGACCCGCAGCACTGGGCGGTATTGCCCTACTATAGACCATTGCTCCACTTATGACCACTTATAGTAATTTACTCATATAGTAGAGCTCATTTTAAATATCCAATGAGAATTCACATATTAGTTAGTTCAAGCAAATGTTGGTACTATAAGGAGTGCTATTATAAATTTGAAATACAAATTGTAGTTTTAAAATTATTATCAAACTGGTCACGTCTATTCAATGCCAAAATTTGCAAACACTAGGTTGTGTTTATGACCAAAGTATGAAACAAATGGCCAAAGATAGCAACTTTGTCAGTTTTTTCTATAGATATTAATTATTTTTGAAAATTCATACTCCTGGGTATTTGTTATATTTATTTTAAGAGGACACCTAAGTGTGTATAAAATCATTTGAAAAAATGTTTATAAAAGTTTCGGTAATTAATGAGAAGATAAAATTTTAGTTTCTTCCTTAAGTTGTCAAATAAGCGGGGCTTCTATTTTATGTGAACATGTATTGTGTTATTGTGTTACGATTTTAATAAATCGTTACTATAATTTCAATTAAATTGTATTGCCATATTAACAAATACAAACCTCATACTTACATACCACTTTAGTTCAATCTCAAATGAAACTTAAATTGTGTGCCTTTGCCGACATTTCCGTTGAATTTAAATATCTCTTTTTTGAAGTTGATTACTTATTTGTTTCTATATAAATCAACGTGATATAATGTAAAAATTTTGTTGTGAAGATACCTAATACTATATTCGGCAACTAATCTCGAAGTACCTTTTCAACATCTTAAAACCTTGTTATGAAATTCTTTTAGTTATTTTAATAGTATTCATAGTTTGTTTTGCATACTCACGTGTAATATTTAGTTACTTTTTGTAATTGGCGTAATTTGTAAATTTGTGAAAGTTCGATTATCCATTTTTTATTAATAAAAAAGGAATGTTGAGTTAGCGTCCCGTTTTATTAGGAAGTTGGTATGTTATTGACACTGAACCTTGTTTTTCATCATTCTTATTTAGGACATTTGTACCCATACTGGATTATGACGAAAATAGGCTCAACCTTCTTTTCTACAATTTCTAACGTTAAAAAAGACTTGAAACAATACATTTTGGTCCAAACTAAATATTTTTTTGACTTCTCATTGCATGAAAAGTAACGTAATCTTTCGAAATTTTAATAAGTGGAGCACTATAGATATTTGCACGTTTGTAAATATCTTTCGAAATACTTGAGTCTTCTAAACTATTTTGGCGTTAAGTTTTATATTGATTATAGGAAGCTGTAATATGGTGTAAACGTAGCAATTAAAAAACTTATTAATCGTAGACAGTTTGTCTTAATATCCTTGCTGTGAAAATTATCTTAAAAAATTTTAGATATTGAAATTATATATGTTGTACAGTTGTATATTGTTTCATAATCGAAAAATATCTCACATATCGCCTTTATATTTCACTGTAACTCAGACAAATACGTTTAGTAGGAAGAGGAAATTGCGCTCAAGGAAGGTCGATCAATAAAAAATGCTGTGCTAAATATTATTAATTGCACCGAGTTAGAAGTCTGACTTTTATAAGGGAGAGTTTTGTATCTCCAATATGAACGTGGGCAACTAAAATATGACACTAACAGATCATCAAATTCGGACGGAAACGCTTTCGTAGGTTTCATTTTAATAAAATTATAGATCATAACAAATTACCATAACTGCTACTATCATATTTAGAATTTATTCTGCAAATATACCTATGTGGTATAGTTTATAAATGATGTAAATAAATAATAGATTATTATTTATTATGCATACATTGTGTTGCAAATTCAACTAAATAATGGAAATTTTAGTTCAGAGTTTTGTCTATTTATTCTTATACAAAAAGGAAATAAGATTTTTTAAAATCGCCTAAAACAGTATTGTATTTGTTAACAAGGCATGTGAACATAAAAATAACTAGCGTTCAATTTAAATAGAAATCTCAAAAATTTTAGGTGATGCTTAAAATACGTTAAAAGCATTTAAATTGAATAAGAAATAATATAACAGGTTAAACACTGGGTTGGTTAACATACACAATGGTTGTATTATATACATACATATGAAAAGGTTTTAATAATATTTACTTTTTTTAAATTTAATTTCAATAAACATATTTTAACTATAATTTACCGAAGTATTTGCATTTTTTAAAATATTAATATGTATTTTTGTAATAAACTGATGCAATTTTAATTTCGGTTATTATATGTATATTTATCCTTCCTTGTAAACATATATGTATATACACAATAAACTTTTGTTTTGAAGGCTAAAGTAATAAATCCAGTAATAATTTATGTGCATAAATTGTTATTAATTGTATTATGCTAATTCAAACGCATATTAGTATATTAATTTAAGTGTAATTTAAAAATTAATTTGAATAAAATACTATTTTCAATATTTTAACAAGAAAATTGAAAACATGTATTTATTGAGATTCAAGTTAACTTCTTATTAGCTTCTTAAGATCCATATTGAACCTAGTGACCAAGCGTTTGGAGGAATGTAGTAAGTAAATAAAACTAGTGGCTAAGCATACATCGGCTGCCTGTTGTAGTTTCTAAGCCACTAAAAGTGTTTGTCTACGCATTTATATAAAGGTTACTGCCTAAAGGATTCTTCCAGGAATTTATTGCCATAACTATGGTATCCATTATGATCAAAAATAACACGTCAATATCTTATTATTTACATTAAAATATTATCCGTTATATGACATAAAATTCCGAGAAGTTTAGCAACAATTACCTTGCGTATTCTTATATCTAGAAATCGTTAGTACGTGTCTCATAATTTGTTAAATAAATATACATATAAATTTCGAGTCTTACAAATCAACAAACTTAGCGCCGTGGCTCTACGTCTATCCTTGAATTTATATCTAGGATTATGAGAATCGAAAACTAAACATATTATTTATATTTAACAAAACGTAGTTAACTAATTAACATTCGATCGGTAATAAAAATTTCTGCAAATCATTATGTTTTGGGTATTTTATATTTTATTTTATGTCACAGTAGTAATAATTATCTACATATATACATACATACATCCAATTCACCATTTTAGTATTACAACCATAAGGTAAATTAGACTGAACTTCTAAGTAATGGAATGCTATAAAATATAATATGCATGTTGATATTGGTTTGCATAAGAAAAGATGTAGAATTTGTTTATGCTATTTAAATAAATCTTTATAAAAGATAATACCTGTTCAATATTATAAGAAACGAATTGCTGTCATTATCAATAATAACCGACTATTATTATTATAAACTTCACCAGAAATAATTATAAAATATTAATATTTTGTATTTCGGCCGGCCAATTTTAAAAATGGTTAGTTTTCTCTGGCCAAACCTAAACACGTAAAATAAAGTGGTTGAATGATTAAATATATTTATCAAATTTTATTTTAAATAAAACGAAAAAAGTATGATGCTGTCCCATTTTTGATGTTTTCGTGGGATACCTCAGTGATCATTAGAACTAGAAAGATGATATTTTGCAAATTTTGGCAATCTTCTTGTAATAAAATTTTTAATAGTAAAACCCTTGCAGATATTTAGCTCTTTGATAGAGAACGCCAGTTGTTTTGCGAAATTTTTCAGTTTTCTATAATATTTCAGAAATGAGAACAGATGTAGGAAAACAACTTTCATATTATTGATTTCGTAAAAAGAGTAGCCAAGGTTTGCGAAAACTTCAACCTTGTACCTCGAAGAATAACCGAGATACCTTAAAAAGCGTCGGAAATGAGGACACCCTGTACAGCATTAAAAATAAAACTATATAAAGTAAATACAAGTTCTGAAATTATATATTATGCTTGTACAGGAGACAAGACAAGACAAACATAAAACATAAAATAAATACACAATAAAAATAAGCAGTCCTTAAGTTTTAAATTATTTGTTGCAATAGTTTGTAGATCTGTGACACTTTCAATTACAAAGAAGTGATTTGCATTTGCACCTACATCTATCCGATTTACATTTTTGGGTGCAGCAGCATCGGATGTATCCTTGTTCGCCTGTTAAAGGTTGAGCAGACGACACTTGACGCAACGACCTTTCTCCGTTCGGAACAGAATCCAGAGAAACAAGTTTTTCTGAACACGCAGGTAATTCACTCCTTGAAAATTTGAGTGTAAATCATCTTCAGTTTTTTTTAAATCTTCTTACGATTTTAGAGAATCAATTACGAGTTTAGGTAAGTATGAATAACTGAGTCCTACGTTTACTTTCGAGTCAAATAAAGCTTCGTATGGACCTTGCCGTATTCTGACATCATATGCCTGATTCTTCATCAATTGTACAAAACGCAAACCTTCAACCCAGTTAGAACTTTACGTCCATGTAGTCAACATATTTTGAACGTTCTGATTTACCCGTTCTATAGAACCTTAACTCTGACTATGGCGAGGTTTTCAGTTGACGATTTTCAATTCCGGCCACATGACAGCAATCTCATTAACAATTTGATTTGAGAACTCTCTGCCATTGTCTTCGGGTGCTTTTTGTTTTCAGTGTTCTTAGAAAAACAAATTTTGTCAAGTGATCCGATAATTTAATATGTACTTGTATTCTCCATATGCATTCGACTGTACGTCTATAAGACTTCCCTGGTATCTTGAATTCATTTCCTTAAATAATAGTGGTTTAGAAATTATACCCTTTTTTGTCATAGACTGTTTCTGTTGACAAGCTTTGCAGAGAGCTAAGTACACCATTATAATTTCTTTTGTGACACTTTTATATTTTCGTTGCAGTTCCTTGAACATGCGAGTATGCCCGCCGCGCTCTACATTCAAATGGGTTTCATAAAGCATATCAAATAATTCGTTTTTTTCCAAAAAAATATAAAATTCTTGCTTTTCTGAGGACACAGGTTATACTAGCTTCTCCGAATTATTGACAACAATTGTATCAAATCTCGATAACCATCGATAATCTAGCGGTTCCTTCTTTTGCTGTTTTTACTTCGATGATCAACCGACAGTAAACCTCATGAGTAATAGTTTTGTGTTCTTAGCTGAAAAACATCAAACCATAACATAATATAAGATATAAATTGATATTGTATAATTTTGGTCAAAATTATGCCACTTGGTACAGAATTCTTTTCTTTTTAAATAACTACTAATTTCGAAAATTATTTTGTTTCTTCTGGTTTTATATATATGGCAAAATATAGAAACAATTCAGTATACGTAAATTATCATATTTATCAGATTTAGTAGAAATTTTCTAAGTAAATAACATAAATGTATAGTACAAATGCAAACAATTTCAATAAACAAAAATTCATAAATATAAAATATATCCACCTATTTTTTTTACTTTCTCTTATCCTTTGTGAAATATAGGCAAAAGAGGAAGTATTGTTTGCGACCAAAATTTTCGATGTCGGTATCGGTGCGTGCGTGCGTGCGTGCTGCGTGCGTGCGTACGTGCGTGCGTTCGTGCGTGCGTGCGTGCGTGCGTGCGTGGGTGTGTGTGTGTGTCTGTGTGTGCGTGTGTGTGTGAGGGTGCGTGCGTGCGTGCGTGCGTGCGTGTGTGCGTGCGTGCGTGCGTGCGTGGGTGCGTGCGTGCGTGCGTGCGTGGGTGCGTGGGTGCGTGTGTGCGTGCGTGCGTGCGTGCTTGCGTGCGTGCGAGCGTGCGTGCGTGCGTGCCAGCGAGCGTGCGTGCGTGCGTGCGTGCGTGCGTGCGTGCGTGCGTGCGTGCGTGTGTGTGTGTGTGTGTTTATGTGCCTGTAAACACGATGACTCAAAACCTGAAAGTCCTAGAAAAACAATATTTTATATTTGAGTTTCTATCTATCGCCACGCCCAACTGCAACAATTTCACTAAAATCGGAAAACCGTAAATGCCACTTTACCCTTGTCATATTTTGGTTTTTTGAGATTTTTCGTAATCGGTTGTAACAAATTTTCTATATTTTCTAGAAATCCAATGCCCTTTCATATAATCTAGGAGGTTTTTCATAATATTTTCCGTAAGTCGAATAACCGGAAGTACTTTCGGCGTCAATTCTGATTAAAATAACTATGAAACTAAAAATCCTAGCTAAATGAAAATTTATATTTACGGTTACAATCACCTTCATGTGCTAAATCAAGAATTTGGTTAAAATCGAATAACCAGAAGTACCATCTTATTTCTGTTATTTTTAGATATTTTCCGAATTCTTCATTTTCACGGTTTTCTTAAAATCGGCTCTAACAATTTTTTTTAAACTTAGTACATTTCTTAGCTGCTTATCCTAATTTTATATTAACCAAAGGCGTTTCTCTAATAAATTTTTGAAAATCGAGTAACAGGAAGTGCCACTTTATTCTTGCAATTGTTAAGTTTTTTGCGATTTACTCGAACACTTTTCTAACAATTTGTTTGAAACTTCCTACGGTTCTTATGTTCTTGATATACTTTTACATGAACTTAGAGGTTTTCCTGAAAAAATGCGCTGAAGCGAGTTATTAGAGAAAATATCTGGAGTTAAGCAGGGTTTTACGTGTCCAGTACCTTGGATGGCCGACCGTTACAATTATCGTTCCCAAAATAAACGTAAATAATATTTTAATTATTTGTGAACATTTGCATAATTGTATCTATATTTATGTACGTAAGAGATAGTCGTGTGTTGTCTCACACCAGATTTTTTAAATTATAAAGTTAGTCAATTATATTAAAACACAAATGTTTTCAACACCTATACACGGATATATTTGTTGAAATACGAGGCATGTTCTTTAAGTAAGTACCGTTTTGCAATTCCTCCGCTGCAGTGCTGCGGACGGTGTCGTGCGCATGCACCCTGTATACCTACATCTGCTGGCAAGCGACAGGCATCATTACGGAAACATTCGAGCGTGTTTACATTCGTTTGTACATATTTGAAATGCCTCCGCTCATTGAAAATCCCGCCGACTGTGAAAAACGCTCTGTAATTCGTTTTCTCAGTGCTAAAGGTGTGAAAGCAGTTGAAATTCACCGTAACTCATACAGAACACTACGTGAAACTTGAGGGAACTCTTCT
>JAHWXV010574773.1:0-10928 GCA_024586415.1 Phrixothrix hirtus | reverse complement strand
CTGGTGAAAAACCTTTTAACATTACCTTCGTAACTCAAAGCAGAGGATTATAAATTAAATATTGAACCCCTTGAGATCTCATGCACTAGAGCTAAAATTATAGGGTTAGTCAAGCTTATAAGAGACCACACTTGACTAAATACTTCATGTCCGCCTGTCTCATCGGTATAGAGTACCAGAGAGACCGGAGCAGTAAAACTTGGCAACCTAATCAATATCAAATAAATAAACCACAAATTCAAAATAAAAATCCTAATTTAATGAACGATCCTAATTACTACAAGCCAATTCCAATGAGTGTATACACTAATAATACGCAATAACCAGGACCGTCTTAAAAATTTACAAACATTTCTATAAATAATAATCAAAATGAGAACTACAATTAAAATGAAGAAGCTAATGAAAATTTATACATAAATAGAAGAAGCAAATTCTCTAGAATACACCTCAGAAGAAACTCCCAAATCTTTGATTGATGAACTTAACTAACAATATAAGCAAGCTCTCATATATTAAACTGTGGGGAAATAATTTTAATGTTTTAATAGACACAAGTAGTACGAAATCCCTGTAAATCGTAAAATAGCATTTAATTATTTTAAGAAGTTTATAATCAATAGTGCACTTAAAGCTTCTACGGTGCATGGCGCCTTAAAAGAAAAAATATAGCACAAATATACCCGTCTCTAAAATACTTGAGTTAAAACGCAAAAATTTGATATTAAAATTTTGTTTGCTTAATGAATTTAAACAAAGATTTATTATACAAATTTCAAAAACAAGTTTTGAGCAAGAAATGCTTAACTTCATGAAAGAATTAATTGACCCTAAAGTTAAATGCCATATGGGTGTGGCAAAATGATGGGTAAGATTTCAAATAGTAATGGCTCAATTTGTGGAAGGGGTAAAGCAGTGCGCGCGGACACCTTAGGTAGCTAAGTTCGTCCTAAGTTATCGCCATGGCTTGGACCAGAATGCAGCGCGTGTTTGCAGTTGAAACGTTTGTAAGAAATTGCGAATCTGTAACAGCGATACAGTGTGTCTTCCGATTCGGTTTGATGTTAGCCGTTATGGTGCCGTTCCGAACGGAAGAACAATTCTTCGGTGGGTTTTAAACTTCCGTGAAACAGATTCTGTACTTAATCGCAGATCTATTGGCCGACCAGTCACAGCAAGAACACCGGAAAATGTGAACGCAGTCTGAGCCTCAGTGCAGCAGTCTCCCAAACGTACCGCGCGTAGGCATGCAGCTGAATTTTACACAAATCACTTAGAATGCATCCGTATAAATGATGGTGGTACAAGAATTGAGTGAAAGAGATTTTGAGACCAGTACAGATTGTTGCCAGGATATTCTTCAACGCATTCTTCCAGCAGCTGTTGTTACATTTAGCGTCCAAGCGCATTTTCATCTGTAGGGCGCAGTGTATAAACAAAATTTCCGCTATTAGTCGAAAAATAATCCACGGGAACTCCCTTTAGCGACCACTTCACAGCCCAAAGGTTACCATCTGGTGTTCAATATCTAATTTCGGCATGTGGGGGTTCCTTACTTTTTTGAAGAGGATGGAATAACTGTTACAGTCAACGGAGATCGTTATTATAACATGTTAGATAAGTTTCTACGTCCAAAACTGAAGGAGTTCAACGATTATTAGCGAGAAGCTCTATGGTTCCAGCAGGATGGTGTTACATCGCACACCATACGTCGCTCAGTCAATCTTTTTCAAGAAATGTTCCCGGGAAAAGTTGTGTCTTTGCGGGGTGACCTTGCCTGGCCTCCTCGTTCGCCTGATTTGTACCCCTGCGGTTTCTTTGTTTGAGGCATCTCAAAGCGCAAGCTTTTAGACGTCGACCACAGAATTCGGCAGAATTAAAAGCAGCCATAAGAGAAGAAATCGCCGCAATTACGCAAGAGGGTGTCCATAGAGCAATGGTGCACTTTCGTGAAAACGTTCAAGAATGTGTCGACATGAATGGCCGTCATTTAAGTACTGAAATTTTTAAAACATAACGCTCCAAAATGGCATGATATGTGTTTTTCAAAAATATAAAATTTTTTTCTTTACTTTGTGTGGTTTGGTGTTTATTAACATCCCAAATAGTGCCTATCATTTTGCCGCACGCTGTACTTCGAAAGCCTCTTATACAAATAATCTAATATAGTGTTAGAAAAATATTTTAAGTGTTTAAAAACAATGTTAGCTAAACGAATTTCCAAGCTATCAAGGAACAGAAGAAGAAGAATTCAACCTTATAATAAGAAAAACCAACTACAGAAGTACAGACGAAACACACTCTGGAATAAAACAGAAATATTACAGGCGAAACCAGAAAACAACAATTCAAGCTTATATAAACAATTGTAAAATTTGCCAGCTTACGAGATATAACAAAAACATTATTAACTTAAAATTTGGTATAACCTCTTCAGCTGCAAAGCCCTTACAAATACTACATCTACGCAGTATAGTTTTAGAAAATAGTAAATGTTTAACTGTAATTACTTCATTTTCGAAATATGCCCAAACTTATAAACTTAATAGTGGACAAGAAATAGAAATAGTTAACAAATTAATTAAATATTTTATGCATTACCCAATGCCTAAGAAAGTAGTCTCAGATAACAGATTAGAATTTAAGAATTCAATTTTACGAGAGCACCTAAAGTTACATAAAGTAGAAATCCATTTTATTAGTGCCTAGCACCCAGAATCAAATGTACTTATAGAAACATTCCGTTTCGCTCTAGTATAACAAAACGATTATTTAATAATTAAGAATTATATAAAAACGAATGAATTGAAAGTAGTAGTATATTATGCAACAAGTAGAAGGAGTTGCATTTCAACTCTGAGATAGTTTTTAACGAGCGAGATGGCGTAGCCATCCAGCAGGTGAAAAAATATTCGAGCAGTTGAAATGCTTTCTTCCTCACGTTGTATATACTATTTCTTCTACAAAGTATTGAAATAAATTGAAAATGGAACTTTATTGTATAAACAGCGCATCGAATTACGCATTGACAATTCAATTATGTTTTAAGGTAACGTTGATTTTTATAAAAAAATACATTATGGCATGCTACTTTGTAATGCGTGTATTTATAATAATTGATTGTCGTCGATTTCAATTACACTACCTATTGAGATGAAATTTCAATCACTGCAATGGATGTGTAAATAAGACCTTCAATATTAACGAGTAGAAAAAGTAAATTATGTATACCTTTCTAGCATACAACACAGTACATTCACTAAAAAAGTTAAAACGAACCGAAATTATTTCAGGACATTTATATCTCCTTTTAAAATAGAAATTAGTGAACAACTAATAAATAATTACATAATGATCATAAAAGTAAAGTACCTCTATTTATCAGAAATAGTAATGAAATTGTTCAAAAGAATAAAGAAAGAATAATCTCGGAACGCAATGAACGCCAAGAAGAATTACCAGCTATCACCAGTCGAGTGTTCTTAAGGAAAAGCAGAAACAATCTAAAAATAAAGATCCATACAAATCCTAATTAATACAAATAATAAACAAACAAATAAAATATCGCAAAGGTCATTGGCGATCACGGTAATACAACGAAACATATTGCTTTATCCAATATTAAAAGTCCCGCTAAACAATTCCATAATTTTGAATCTTTTCTAGGACGTTCGTAAGATGCCAACAATTTCCAATAAACCTAACGTTAAACCTGTTAGATAAAGAATCTCACTCGTACCGTGACAAATTTACTGTACGTTTGGAAAACATCGTACCACGATCTATTTGACACGCCTCCTTGTATGGTATTTCTGTATATTAGAAGTTGATTTAGTGCAATTTTTTGACAATCTTTGTGTTCGCCAAATATATGTAAACAGATATTTTTCAAATCCTTACACAGATTCTGCTTTTTCTCCTATAAAGAGAAAGTTTCGTCCATTTTATGTCGAATGTGACAAGTAATATAATATTTCATGGGCATTATTCTCGAAGATTTTTGTAGACTAGTAGGAACTGGCTTATTTCTGGAATTGCTGCGTTTTCTTTCTAATAGATAAAACTTCTTAGGACTCTGTTAACTCATTTCATATAATTCAATTACTTACCACACATTTCGCGTATTTATTTTAGACGATGCGCAGTAGATGAATTTTGCATTTTATTTTTTCGACAAGACGATTGGGGATGGTCGTACCTCAAGAAACTTCCTGGTCACGCTACTGTTACCATCACCAATTAATTGATGTATGGCACGGTGCATTTTAATGCCTTTCTTGAAGCCGTCCTGTATAATGTCGGCCTCTATCATAGTCGAAGTGCCTTTATAGTTCTAAAAGCATTTATGACTAAGAATTGTGCTATTATTCTCTGATCGCATGCATTCTGTGAAGTATTTATTTTTTGTACCAACAAATAAAATCTTTATTCTTGCATCAATAATACACGCCTTGTAAGGAAAATTCATAGCTGTTCATTCGGTAAATAGGAATACTTGCAAGTTCACAGAAGACATCAACATTTGTCAAATAGAATGTTTTTGCCCAAGCTCCACTTGTAATGGCATTAATCAGCAAAATACCGTTTGCACCTACCTTTCTAAATTGTCGAGCTTAACGAGCTTCCCTTTTTCCAGTTTCTAACAGTCATATTAGTTGTAAATTAATAAATGCATAAGCGTACATTAGTTGATGAGGTTATATTAAACTGCTAATTTATTGTGCAATATAGATCGCGTTATACATATTATCTATTTTATGAATGAATCTGTCACGTTCCTCATCAGATCTTAAATTGCAAGTATTCCATTTACTTTGTAGATATTTCTATTAAGCATTTCATACCTTTAAAGCACATATATGCTTAATATAATTTTAAAGCATTTACAGCTATATTTATGAAGCATTGTTATGAAAAACAATATTATACTAAATTAATTGGTAATCGCTTTCACCGGAGTGTACGCAAGTGCACGCGACAAAAACATCTTAAAAGTGAGCTCTTGCTTAATCATAATTCATTTGCCATTGCCTATGTACAACCTAGAACCCGAGCTAGAATTGTTGACCTATACATTGTGACGTTACGGATTTCTTTAGTTACGTTGCAGGGAAAAATTAATTACATTTTGCTTTTCCAGGTAATAGTGGTGAGGCCAGGTTCTTTCTTTACAGAACTCTTTTGAGGGAGGACTTTATTGGACATATATAGCTAAATTAGTTGAAAAATAATAAGGCAATAAACCTTTATAGGCCATATTTAGAAATAAAAATAACTGGGTGACTAACTACAAATTGAAATTATGTACAAAATAGCTATGGAAGGTTCAAGATATTTATATACAAAATAATAACGAAAGATTCAAAACAATTATGTGTGTTCTCTAATACTAAAATAAACATGTACAAAATTAACTAAATGATATCATCGCTTAGCTGTCATTTTGCGTCTACAACGATGGCAATTAAGTATCGAATTTAAATTTGTGAAGATCAATCAATGAATGTATTTAATTATTGTTGATGGCAATCGGTTTGTTTCGGCTAGGGTTAAGTTTAGCAACGGACGGATGATACTATTTAATTAGTATCAATGAAATTAATTAATCAGCACTTCACGTGAAAACGCTTTCTACCAACGATAATTCATTTCTACAGGTATTAAACAAATGCTGGAATGCTTTCGAAACTTGTCTAATAACGGATATCACATCAATATTTCTTACATCGATAGATAAACGATTTTTAATAATCAACCTAAAGGTTTTTATGTGCTCCCGTCACATATACCTTTTGTGGTCTATATACTTCGTAACGCCAGCTTTTATAGCATGAACAACAAAAGGCGGCGTTTACGACCTCTTTATGCGGGTCTGTCAGATTCCTCCGCCTGGTCACACATCCAACTGCGGCGGCACAAATAAGACGGGTCTCGCACAATGTAAGGCGGTGATTTTCAGGATACCTCAATTACCTTATCGCTCAGGAAACTGTTTAACTGAAGGATCATGGCTCACCCTCGGCGACAATGTCCGTTGCCCAAGCAACAAGGCGTGGTCGACGACAGCGGAAAGGTTGAAAAACTTTCAAGCGAAACTAGGATTGTCGAGTCGGTTATATATTTTAAATCAAAGGTTGATTCATTAGGCGAGCCCCACTATGAGCGTGCAGCTCGATGTTTACGGCTCAGCGGTCGAATTCGGAGTACGCCGGCTTCGCAATTGAAGTCCCCGGCTTTACGGTTGGGTTCGAAGTTCTTTACGGTTTCACGGTTGAACTTGTAGTTTTTCGCTTCGATGTTGAAATGAAAGTTCTATAAGCGTTCTTGCATCGCTCTTTATAAGCTAATTTAGGACGCGGTATCTTTATTCCACTAGCGTAACTTATTTGCTATTTCATTCTTGCGCTTTACGATAACTTCTTGTACCTGAAACTCGCAACATGTTAATATTTAAAACGGTAACATCTTAGTTGATATATAAAATTACTTATTTTAACTAAATACACTATTTTTAGTTTATCTAATTCTAATTATGCAAGCTACTGTGTTTACAAATGTTTATACCGGGTGGGGCATTAGTGTGTCGCCCTTCCATAGCTCCGATGCTATTATAGGTAGAGATTTTACATTTCCACAAAAAGTTCAGGAGGTAAATGGACACTTTCTAAAATTATTTCTGATTATACAGGGTGTTCTAAAAAAAGATGACACAGTGGAGTTCAATTTTTTTAAACGGAATACCCTATATATTTTGCTTTTTGATATGAATTTTAATAATAGTTATTCAAATTATAAATCTTAGTGCTATCCAATGAGTGGTTTTAAAGATATACATTTTTTTGTAAAATAAACTACAAGCATCGTCCTCTCATTAAAAAATCACTACATGCGCAAATATGAAGTTTAATAAATTTTACTCTAAGTAGCTATTAAAGAAGGTTTGCAGATACTCTTGTTAAGATATGGTGCCCTGATTGCATACATACTGTCCAGAATTAATTTTTAAAGATAGACAACTTCAGGCACAGTTTTTCCAATTTTTTCAAATAGAACATCCTGTTTCAGGATCTGATGCAAAATTAAATTCTCCGTCGATTTATATCGAAATTCCTTTTATCTATCTTAAGTTATTTGGAAATATTTGTTAAAATTTAATTACATTTTAATACTAAATTAAACTATCCCTAAGAAAAGAAAAGAAAAGGGAAAACGAGAAAACTTCTTGCTATAGTAGGTGTTCAAAATATTGCCCATTTTCTTGCAAACACATATTAATTCTTTGGAAGAAATCCTTTGGACACTTCGTAACATTTCTGGTATCACACTTTGGAAAGCATTTATTATTCTTTCAAGTATATTGTCAACAGCAGTAGGCAGTACCGAATAAACAGCTTCCTTTACATATCTCCATGAAAAGTAATCGAATTTAGTTAGATCTGGCGAACAAGCTGGCCAGTTGACAGTGCCATTTCTACCGATCCATCTGTTTCGATAAGCATCGTTTAAGAAGTCGCTCACTGCTCTTGAATAGTGGGAAGGTGCACCATCATGTTGCTACCACATCCGTTGAAATATCACTCGTGGGATATTTCCCAATAAACCAGGGAGAACGTTTTGTAGAAAGTCTTAGTATGTGGGTCCGGTCAAAAAAGTAGGGACCGATAATGTGAGCACTAAGAATACCTCCCAAAATATTGATACTCCATCTATAGTGATGATAAGCTTCTCTAAAGAAATAAGGATTTTCAACTGCGTAATAACGAAAATTGTGGCCGTTAACAGAACCATTTCTATGGAAAATAGCTTCATAAGAAAACAAAACTCTATCAAAAAAACCCCGATCTTCCTGTGTTTTGCCTCTACCCCAATTTCAAAAAGTTATTCTTCTTTGAAAATCATCTTCCATCAGTTCTTGAGGTAGCTGAATATGATACGCATTTAGAGAAAAGTGGAGATAATTTGAAGTTAGGTAACAACTGGTATTTTCAACAATATAACGATCCAAACCATACGGCCTACAGGGTATGATAATGGATTTTATATAATATGCCTCATCCTTTGCCAAGTCCTCCCCAATCTACAGATTGCAACCCCATTGGAGAGAAGGATCCGTCATCACCATATTTCAAGTAAAGCAGAATTTAAAGGAATTATTCAAGAGGAATAGTCAAAATTTAATCAACTACTACTGCATTCGATGCATAAGCGACTTGTAAATATTATAAGAAATAACGGCGAAAATCCGAAATACTAATTTGTATTTATACCATCTTATATGCAGGCGTGCCTACACTATGCAAGTTTGCATTTTTCTTTTTGTTGCTTATGCTTTCAATTGCTTGTATTATATTTTTAAATTTTTGGGTGTTTAAATTTAAGTCAATGGAATGCACTATAAGTTTATTTAAGACATAAAGCAAATTTGTTTGTTACTTTTATCAAAATATATCAAAATCTGATTGCTCTGTCTATACTTTTGCAGATCACTGTAATACGAATATGTAGAACTTCTTCACATTCGGTATATGATCTTGTATCAAATGACATATTTATCTCAAACAACTCAAAGTTTGAATGAAACGCTTTTTATGGGTTAACTGAGTGACATATAATTTTAATCGATTCTGCTCGACTTTGTGTGACTGCTAATTTACATGCTAGTAGTTGATTGTCATCGATTGTAATCAATGGTTGTATTTGCTGTCTGACTGCAGCTTTAGCTGTCCAGGGATACACTCCTTGTCCGTGTTCTGTTCACAACGGTTCCGTCCATATTAGGTCTGTTCAAAACAGGTCCGTTCACAACGGGTCCTTTCACAGCAGGTCTGTTCATAACAGGTCTGTTCACAACAGGTCCGTCCACAACCGGTCCATCCACAACAGGCCCGTTCACAACAGGTAACAGGTATTAGCAACAACTTGTTAACAGACCAATTGAATTGCTGAATATAAGTGACAAAGGCAAAAGAATAAAAGGTAAACTTATAAATACGCGAACGTAACATTTCTATCCTGATCTAACCTAGCCGCTGTTTAACGTAAGCTAGCATTACGTAAAGGACCGATGTTTACCGTGTACTTGGATACTAATCAGGGGACTTTATTATCCGTGGTGGCGCGGTAAAGCGCATGCTCAGCTGTTTAATTTGTCCATATCTAACTCCCTGATACATTGTCAGAAAGATTTCCATATGATACGTATGTAATATTGTCCACTATAGAATCGGTTGTCCAGGTATATACACCTTGTCCGTGTTTGACTATAAAATTTCCATTTAAATACATGGAGTGTCCAGAGTCCTATGCAATCAGTGTAAACTGTGAACTGTAAACTAAAATTATATTGGTTTTAAATGCCATGACTGTTTGACCTTCAAAAGATATCAATTACATGTATTAATGACCTTGGAGGATATACATTCAATAAAATAGACCTCCATAAGAAAATACACGCATTTCTGCGCTAGAACACCCATTATATATCAACCAATAGCTATGGAAGGCTATTAGTCAGCATAAAACTTATTTGACAGAATTTAACTGTCTCGAATACTTTGCGAGAGAAACGCATTTCACGCGATAAAATATTTCGCAATATTTGTGTGTTGCACTGTTCCGTTTTTATGTAGAAGAGGCCTATCGTGGACATTGGATTGACAACAAAGCACAATAAATACTAAATCTCGTCTTATTTCCTGATTTGTTTAATCATATTGCATTATTTAATATTACTTGGCATTCTATCTTGGTCAGAACGTTAGATAGGGATGGATGGAAATGAGCTAAAAATGAAGAGTATTTTTCGGGGCAAAGAAAGGAACACAGCAGGGAGTATAAAAATTTTGATCCTATGCCTAAAAATATCTACTTTCAATGATTACATATCATTTTCCAACAATTGGTATTACAGAGCTGATTTTCTTAAAACCGGTTAAGCTCGTTATCATGAGCTTTACTAACTGTATTATTAACGACGTATATAAGTTTGAAATTTTGTTTAATTGGTTTTTAATTATCATTTAAAATTGGAATAATGAAACATTTTCTTTCTCTAGAAACATCCAAATTTGTTTTTGAACTGCTTCCGATATTAGGATATACAACGAACACGTGAAACATGGTCCCAACATGTTTACAATGTTTTCGCAAAAACATGTTTCCAAGTGTGAGTCAGTCTTAATATTTTCATCCAACTATGCGTATTCGTTTTCGATAGGTATTAAGTACGACGTAAAGATAAAGCAGTTTTAATATTAAATACTTTAAGTTAAATCTTTTCGGGACTGTGTTGTTCGTAGTCCTTTAATAACCTAAATGCGCCATTAATTATAACTTGTATATATGGTCATGGTACAAGATCGGTATATTCATATGTTAACGTTTTGACATACAATAAATATAAAATATCATTATTTAGCAAGGAATTGTCGACAGGACAGCAGTAGTAAAAATACTTAATGTATTTTTGAAAATTAAACGAAACTGTGAACCCAGAGCTGCGAATTTTGATTGATGAGTTGACTAATAGCTTCAGTTAACTGCCCCTCCATATTGTTAAAACTATTTTGGATTTGGAATACCATTCGGTTAACTAATTTACACTTTAAAATAAATATTTTGTAGTTACTGTCTACATATGTATACTCAGCAGTTCCTAAATGTTTATTATTTGTATTCCATTACAAGACACTTAACTTTGGATGGATTTTGTTATCATTTGATAAGTAATTAGCAGTTAATGGTAGCGCTAAAAATAGAAGTAAGAAAATCCCTTCTAAAGCAAAAGTAAGAAACTTAATTAATCTGCTTTTAAATTCGCTGATAAGATATGTTTGACTAGATCGTATTTTTTAATCAAATTTAATTAAATTGCGCTAACAATAGTTATTATATATATATATATATATATATATATATATATATATATA
>JAHWXV010574661.1:0-11957 GCA_024586415.1 Phrixothrix hirtus | reverse complement strand
GTGCGTGTGCGTGTGCGTGTGCGTGTGCGTGTGCGTGTGCGTGTGCGTGTGCGTGTGCGTGTGCGTGTGCGTGTGCGTGTGCGTGTGTGTGTGTGTATAAGATTGTCTAATAAAATGAAAATCAACGTATTTAATATAAAATAAGTAAATTTAATGTAAGGTATACAGGGTGTCCCAAAATTAATTGACACCGCGAAAATTGTTGGTACTTTATGACCTATAGAGCACACCTTTTTATAGTTATATTTTCTAAAACAACTTTTAAATTTTGAAAATTTATGTGATATAATTAGCACTAGATACAATCTTGTCTATTAATTATAAGGAATTATGAATGGAACGATATGAACACGCACCACTGTAATTTGATATGCTTATAAAACAAACAATTTTGCTTAGGACGTGTTTTAGTACTGTGACCTATAAAAGCACCTTGACATTTTTGCTATATTTCAAAAAGCAGAACAATTTTAAGTTGGTTTTTACACCTTAGGATTTAATTCTTAAACATATTGATTGCTTGTTACCAAAAATACTTGTCAAAAATACAAGATTCTAAATTGTTTTATCTTAAATATCAGACATGATATCAAGACAATTAATTTTGTTTTAAAATTTGTAACGTGTTCAATGGAGACATTCTAAAACGAAATAACCGATTTTTTTCTACGCCGACCGGTAACAATAGTATTCCCTAAAAATTTCTATTGTAAACAAAGAAAACAACTGCTTGTTTATTTATTTTGCTTTACAAAAATGATTTTTAAATTTTTTGTTTACCTGTTAGATTCGTATACCGGAGATTGAGCAATACCGTTCTAAAATATGTTAGGTAAATAACATACAATTATTTTAACGTTATCTCTCTCATATATTTAGAAACAAACATATATTCTTAATTCAAGATTACTGATGAGTAATACACATCAAGGGCGATACTCTATCCGGCACGGCGCATACGCCAGGATTAAACCTAATGCTCTAGTTGTTAATATTTCATAAGAAAGTTTTGTTCTACAGGTCATAAGGTACTCACAGTTTGCTGAGTGTACTTATTTTTGCGACACCCTGTATAATTAAAAAGTTGGACTTTGATTTTTAAAATACCTCTATAATTTGAATTTGAAACGGCGACATCTCCATGCGAATCCATCTCCTTCGTTTTTGGACCACGTTTGCATTTAATTAACGGTTTATAAAATAGACTAATAACGAATATATATTTTTTAGCCTCAATTTCTCAACGATATTTGAGAAGTACATTTTTTCCGTGTATTCAATAGGTTCATCTAAATACCTATTCACACATACAATATTATTGAAAGCCCCGAGGAGCATGTCGTTACTGCTCCTTCTAAATCGACTTTAACTAAGTATATAGGCACCTTTTTAAAAGTTTTCAGCGTTATTGATGTTTATACGACATTATAGATGATCACATAAGCTTCTAGTACTGATTTCTCTAATTCCAAGGTATATATTGGCGCTGTTCGTGTCGTTTGCAGAATATCCAAGTTATTCTTTCACCATGTTTGTTGGTCGCAACTGTACAATAGACTTAATACAATTATTTGATTGATCGAGCAGCAATTTATTCATTTAATTTGTGATCAACGAGCAATTTACTTCGTTTGCGATAGCTCAAACTGGCGGCTTAAATGACACTTCAATCGAGTATAGCTATCTAGCATTTACCTGTTAATGGTTTCTTATTATAATCAAGCTCTGTTAGGTTTCTCAAATAAATACCAATGTCAGTTTAAAATTTATTTATTACGTAGGAAATAAAAATTATATCATTTGCATGTGCTACATAAAAATAGAATAACAAAAATACAATAAAAGGAGTAATGCGATTAATTAAATTAAATGATGTTAAACGTATTTAATTTGCGCCTTAGATGTTATCAGTTTACGAGAACGAAATTTTATATATTTACATTAATAAAATATTTGTTATTAAAAGGTTTATTTCAATACTAAAGAATTAAGTAATAATGTCTAGATAAAAATCCAAAGCTGCTGTTTATCAAGGTTTTAAATAAAAAAATTTCCTTTATTTAAATTTAAATAAATCAAATTTCTTAAATATGTAATTGAAAGTCTTTTGAAATTTCGCGTTTCGCGCTAAACCTGAATTTAAGTTAATTTATTTGATTTGCAAACTAACATTACTATTGTAGTAGCAGTTCTCTATAGTGTTCAAGTTTCACGCTGTCTATTTCACAAGTTGATTTGTATGGAAATTAGTTTCTTGAATTTAGAGCGGATTTGACGCTCCTATGATCATAGGCGGCACAAATTAATCATAATTCGCTCATTCTCTAATCCAATTTTTGGCAATGACCTGCCTTTAACTGAATTGACTTAATTACTGAAAAATGACACTGTAACTGTGCGACGTTTCATCGATTTATATTGATCAGGAAAGACGAATATCTTTGGCTATTTGGTGTTTACATAACTTTTCCACAATTGGTTTTTCCAATACGGTGACTTTCATTTTGAATTTAAATCAATGAGTTTAAATTTGGTTGTCGGTTAGTTGTAGTATGCGTCTCCCACGTTAATTTACATAAATCTTACCGATTTATGGAAACCTAATATTAAATCTTAGCCTATGGATGTCGTCGGTAAACTTGTTAAAACTTTCCTTGTAAATTTTAAATATACTTTCTATTGAGACGGCTACGCTTTACTTTAAACCTTTACATTTGTTTAGCAAATCTACCATTTTCTATCATTTTAACGACCTAGCCTAAAATGCTATGACAACTACATAATTTACATTAATAGTTAATTTACTTTGTGTCTAAGAATGTTTATATGTACAATTTTATTTATTGTTCCACATGTTGGTGCGAATTAGTATTTTGATTTTAATGCTGATCTCAACAACCAATTAATAAACTAGTTGTTTATTAATTTCGAACTGTCGTCGGATTATTGATTATTTAAATATTGTTGATAATAATTAGAGTAAATGCAGAAGTACGTTATGCCTGTTGACGCTTGCTCTTTTTTATCCCACTTTTACGAAGAATTAGCTGCCTGATAAACCTCTAAGAGTAGACTGCTTAATTTCGTTGTTCTGTACTTTTCAATAATTATACAGTTTCCTCAATTTATCCCGGTTAATGTTTAAGCTTAGTTGATATTTAAATTGTTCTTTAGTCTGACCTAGTAACCGAACCAGGGTAAATAATATTTTGTTTTTGCTAAATCTCCTACAATTGTAGCAAAACCGAGTAAATATAGATCGAAAAGTGTTTTAGTGATAACTTTCCTTTCGTTAAAGTATCACAATCCAAAATCTGAAATAAGAAGTAGCTAAAAATTAATTTATTTTTTAATCATTATTTACTTTGTACGCTTTAAAATGTATTTAGTTCAATTAACGTTATTGTGATTTTAGAATAAACAAATTTCTCCTTTTAATTTAAATTAAATACAAATGAATCGTTTTCTAAATACATTAGTCAGAATGCGAAAGCTTTGTTAAACAACGCCTGTATTTAGTTTTATTAATTTAATAACATAACATTGTTTCCAAATCAACTTTGCATTTAAATAGTTGATTACAAATACGATAAACATCGTTATCTCAAAATATTTTGATCAAAAATGTTTAATCAATTTTTCAATTTAAAAATGTAAAAATATCTTCCTTAGTATTCTTGTGAATAAAACTATTTGAACGTATAGGAATAGCTTTTAAAAGCATTTCTTAAAAGGTCAGTAAAAATTCCAATGGAAGCAAACCATTATAGCATGTAGTTATGAATCGACAAAAATTCTTTATTTTAATTTCTCTTTATGAAGTCGTCAAAATTTGCTTTATAAGTAATGGAATTTCTTAATCTCATTGTCCGCGACTTTGATGAAATTTTTCACCAAAGTCGGTTCATATGACGTAAATGCAATAAAATCTTTTCTGAATGCAAGTAAAGAATATTGAGTATTTCTTACTTTAACACAATTTTTTTTCCTATAAGGACTGCTAAAGCATCTCTTAGCGTTATTACAAAACGGCATTTTTAACATTTTCTACTGAATGAGATTTTTATATAAACTATCATTATTTAAAATTAAAATTTCTTAAAAAAATAACTTTTAAGGTACCATTTTGCTTTTGCATACTGATTTAAATAATTACTAATACGTTTTATATAAGCAATTTGTGTTGTAGCACCGTACAGGGTGTTTCAAGATATATCTCAGTATCTTACGATAAATAACCTTTATAAACCATGTGTCTAAATTACATATTCTTCGAAATATTAGCAATTAAAGTTTTCGGCCCGTCCTTGATTTTAACTTGATCTACTGTATCTAACAATAAGTAACTGACCGACTGTAAGTCTCTAGAAACAGAATAGTGCATACGATTTTATACATCTCAGCTTATTATGTAATAGCCGTAAATGTTTTGAATAGATAATTAATGCTTAAAAATTAAAGTTTAATATTTTTCCCTAAAATTTATAGACGTTTTTTAATTGTACACGTTTAAAACAAAGTCTTTTATACAAACTAATGTGGACCAAACAGGTTTTACTTTTATACATTCCCAGTATAATTCTGAAACATCAATTTTAGATATTAATAAAAGTTTTAGAGAAAAAAGCCAATTAGGCGATTTAAAAGAATACGTTTTAATATCTTTTATTAAAACAACTGTCGGTTATGAACTAGGTAAAATAGTAAATGTAAGTAATATGATATTTTGTAAACAGAAAGAAAGTGATATTTATGCATTAATCACGTTTCATAGTAAAGCATAGCCATAATTGTATACATCATAGACTTTTACGCAAAAATTCACGAAACATTGCTTTTAGGCTAAACTAAAATTTTTTGTAGCTCTATATTCATTAACGGTCTGTTCGTACGTATGCTAAACAATGCTCCTTATATTTTAGACACCTTATATACATCGATTTAATGGTTTATGTATTGATTTAGATGTGCAGTTTCTATTCCATAACACCTGGACTCGTTTGAATTCAGTATTTTTGAATCACTCTCGATATATTCGTTTCATTTAGTTACTCTAATAATTTTTATAGTATACTAGATATATTTATTTTAAAATTCCTCAAAAGCTTCGTTTATATCTCATTCGCTAATTTTAAATAACAATAGCTATAATATATTTAAATCTCTTAAATTAAACCAATGTAATACGCAAATCGTTTCGATTTCTCTGAAATCAACATCTGAGATTATTGTAAGACTAGAATTTAACCATCCAATAATAACAACAAACATAATTGCTATTAATTTAGTAAGCTTTTGAGATGCATTCATTTAAAATGTTACAAACTTCTAAATACAAATTCAATTTACTCTTAAAATTACACTGTTAATCATATGCTAAATTCCTTAAAGGCGTTCTGTACATCACTAATTGCAATATATCAATTTTTATCGATTAGATATACAGCGTTATTTTAAAACCTACCGACAAACTTGGACCATATCCGCGGGGATAGTCCTAATTCACGAGAAAAGGGTTCCCTTTAAAAATTCCTTGTTGTTTCGAAGAAATACGCTTTTGAAATAAAGCTGCAAGACTGTTTGATAGCCACTGCAATAGCAAACAACTAAACGAGTCGCTTTAGTTAAATAAACTATAAACACATGATATAGTTTTGTTACGTCATTCTAAAACAGCAAAATAAGTACATGGGGGATATTAGTTTCATTTGTAGTTTGTATTCACTTATAAACGTTGTATGTTAAATTGCAGGATGTTATATTTTGTCAGACGCTTTTAAACAATAATGTCTATGTTTTTCGCTATCGAATGGCAATAGTTATTAATTTTTCGTGTTTACTAATTCAATTACATTTAATTGTAGGTTGAAAATAGCACTTAAATCCCTGTGATTTTATTTATGGAGCCACAAGAAACAATTAACAGAATGAATAGTTTATTCCTGATTCTACTGAAATGCTCCTCATAACGCAACAATCATTACGTCGTAGAGCACAACAGTGTACTGCCAGTGAAGGAGAGCATTTTGAATATCTCTTGTAAAGAAGGAAAGTATCTCAGTTCTTATTGTATTAATTTTATCTCAAATTGCAAGTTGAGAAAATTTAGGGAAAATGTTCTTTGATTTTGTAATAATACAAAGAGCAAATGCAGTTCAATTGCTTCGATTTTGTACTTATAAGGCCTACATTCAGTACAATTTAAGATCGTCACGTAATAATAAACGGGTGTCTTATAACAGTGAAAAATTCGTTACAATTCTTTACGAATTCTAAAAACTAAAATTGTCCGAAAAGTATCTTGTCAAAATGGTAGTACTTGTAAAATCTTGGGTATGGTTGTTGGTATAATTGAATGTAATTGAAGTTGTTTTTAAACGAATTTGGATTTGTATAATAAACGAATTTATTGTAACTGGATGTGTTTAAATAAATATTAAACGTTCAATTTTTATCTCAATTAAATACAAAGGAATAAAATTGCAGCCCATTATGTAATGAGATAGGTTATTTTCACACTAACAAATAAAAACAGCTGCAGTAATTTAATATTATTGAACAATATGCTTTTTTCTTAACAATACGTAGTTGTAATTAGAATGCCGTTCACTTGTATACACATTTTCCGGAAGTTCTCAAATAGTGGATATTTTTGTTTTCCAAAAAAGTTTTCTATTTTATATCATTTTCTTGTTAATAGACATGGTTAGGGATTTACAGTACCGGATTAAAATTTGTCAGTGGATTTATAATCACCCTGTGTAGATAAATGGTATAAGCGTAAAAGATATATTATTCTTTTAAGCGAGAAGGCAAAGTTTCTGTGTCATTTATCCTCAATTAATCATGATACTTTCGTAAATAAAGGACCCGTGTATGGAATAGAATTTTGTCTTGTTAATGCCAGTAATTTATATCAGGAACTGTTATGCTGCAGTAGAATAGCTTATATTTAACGTAAAATCAATTTGTAGATAACTAGATTCACAACTCCGAAACGGAGGATATCTTTTGGGTTCATAAACACAGTTGAGGAACTCTTTTTGGAAATTTCCTCTCATTTTAGTTAAGAGACCAGACAATTGCGTCACTGCCTAATACCAATTTTATTTTCAATACCACTATAAATACTTTTATAATCTCTTGCTTACGAACCCAAATGTTTTGTACTTTGTTGTCCAATAATTTTTCAATTTAATTAATTTCAGTTTATATTAACCGGTGTTCTTCAAAATTTTCATTAGAATAAATAACTTGCTAATTAATGCATTCTCAGTATTACTGAAATCTGCTGGTTTTTAATCTTTTACTAATATTAAGGTATTACCACAATAATTTAATATATGTACACTGTCATAGAAGTTTCATTTAACTAGAAAGTGTATTTGCACGCAATTTAGGTTCCATTTTAATTTTTAATGCAATGAAAGTTTTTTTGATAGTTAACTAATATACTCTCAAATATTTTAATCAAGAGTAGTTTATTATATAATATATTATTTCCTTTAATATCTCGGAATCTAACATGTAATGAATTTTGTTTGCTTTAATCCATCCACGAGTTGAAATGACAATAACAAATTTCCGAGGTACTTTAGTGAAAGCACTTTTTTTGAAAAGATTTGCAAAAGTAATCGTTGAATTCATTACTATGGCTGTCTGATCCATAGCATATATTCGCCAGAAAAGGAGCGATTGAAGTCGTCAATTATTTAGCAATGTGCAGCTTTAACTATAGGTATATAAATATACTAAAAATAATGGAAGTGATGGGCGTAAAAATTGGCAACGCAGCTGGCAATTTTACGATTTATCGGGACGCTAACCGGATGTGTTCGGAATAATGCACACTTCGATCCTTAAAGAAGCGGGGATTGCCAGTTAAGACCAAAATACACTTCAGAATGAGATTTTCAAAGAAGAAGAGGGTTTACTTTATTTCTCTTAAGTAGCTGAATAAAGGTAAGTTAATGAAATTTACCTTTATTACAAAACCACAAACTTTAAACGTGTTTTTCTCGAAACCATGTTTACAAACGCTGTGGACCCGATTTGAAAAAAAACTAGTTGCCTGATTAACTTCCGCTTTTACAGTTACATTCAAACAACATGTGGTTATCGTAAGAACTAGGATACATAGTCTATGTACATCTTTTTTGTTTCTTTTGCAACGCAAATAGAAGATAAAAATTAATAAAATCCAATTTTTCTTTTATTTATCGCTATATTAAAATTATACATGCGATGATAATCCTAGTTCAAACGAAAACCATAAGTCCAATTTACAAAATGAGGCCTTTTTTTTGCTTTCAAATTATTGAAACGACTTCCATCATGTCCGGCGATTGACCACTCGCGGAGCAGGCCTAACTTCGGAGCCATATTTTATTATGTTGTGGGAATAACATTAAAGCATACAATTTTTTTTAAATTTACGACAATTATACTTTATAACAATGTACGAGTTTTTAATTATATCATAAATTTTATGCATAAAAAAATTCCGAAAGATACAGTTGAATTCATTTGCAAGACCAGAAACCCCACTTAATCCATAAATAGATTTCAAGCTCATAATTTTACATGGCATAATTATATTTGTACGTTATAATAATTTTATAAATTTCTAAAAGAATGGGTATGTATTTTATACATTACAATGTAATTTTCTAAGTAAAATGTAGATCTAAAGCCACACTCTAACCTGAAATAGATATATTTTGAATACTTAATTTTTTCGGAAGTAACCTACACTTTTAAAACTTAAATGTATTTTTACGCTTTTAGTTTATTGAGCGTCACTATTTCGTTTTTCAGGAAATAAAAATTGTTCGTATAAAATATAAATAGTAAAAAACTTGTAATGGCAGTATTGACAATTGGAAATCCAAATTAGTTTCCAGTATTCGCAAACTCTTATCTATTTAAGATATTATCACGTGCAAAGGTGACGTTCCGACAGGGACAGTTTAAGGTCCGGCGATTCGATGCGCTACCAAACTTGTTAATGTGGAGTCGGTCATGGGTCGACAATAGAGGGTTCTAACATCGCACGGAGTAAGATGCCGATTTTTACCACTCCTGCCAAGTATGATGACCTACCGTCTATATAATACCTTAAGCGAAAATCAGAATTTTCCAAAGAGCATCACGGCTCTGGATACTAAGTAAGCTAGTACAAAGGTACCGATGTAATTGACACAATTTGGTAAATTAATAAATCAGAGATAGTTCTTTCGACTTCTCCTATATATGAATAAGACGTCCAAAATTTTATGACGGCATTTATTGATCATTAACGCTCAAGTCGTGGACCTAAAGCAAGATTTCGAGTTGACGATGGAATTCCTTTTGAATTCACCCGATATCTGGGGGATTATGAATTCATTCAACTTTATGAAAACTTCTAAACAGGTATAAGTATGTTAAATGGACTTGTAACTGAATTAACTTTGCTCATTAATTGAAAGTGAGGAAATCTTATCGTTCTCCACTTATATATCAGACAGGGTATGATGCGTTAAAGAATTAGTTATAATAAATTCGATAAAGCTATTCGGAAAGTGAAGGTTTTTATGAAAAGTAAATAAATGGTACATAAAAATATCAAGTGCACAGTTAAACACCCACATAAGGCAGGTAATAATTTTACTGACTAACTTATGCGTACAATGATACGTACATGAATATCTACTTCTCAAACGGGCGGAAAAGATCACACAAGGAGCACAATTAAGTCGGGATTAACTTGATCATTGCTCCCCTTACCCCAATTTTTGCCAAATATAAATAAATATATACCTCGCCTCTGAAGTCAACACTTTGGTTGTGGGTGAGTTTATACAGGAATTCACTTAATACTAAGTTAAAACTTGATTCTAACAATTATGTGTTGATAATTTAATAAACTCCGGTAGTAAAATCAAACGGGCTACATGTTCTTTAAATTCACGGTTACACAAGACAACGTTAAAAGTACTTGTTTGGGAAGTCAATACTTAATTTATTGACGATGATATGACGTTCGTAGGGCCAATGGAGGTTACAAATTGGTGGATTCAATTTGTTAATCAGAATTATACAGATAGAACATGGCGCTTTCCATAGCGAGCTCCGAAGTAAGGAAGAGTGGCTAGATGGGTGCAAAATAAAATAAGCACCTAACTGAAAGTCATGAAGGACCCTTTTGGTAAGAGATTTTTCTTAATGAACCAGACAGAATTGATATGTTGACTCTAATTATGCGATTGCGATCCCCTAATAATATACCAAGCTCGGTATATATACAAGTCACCATTCGCGAGGTGTGGTTTCATCAGATTTACTACACTTCGTTGGATGATCACGCACTAAAATATAGGTATTAAAAAATTAGAACACTTGGACCGGCCGGTTTATAGATTTTAATACGGACTACATTTTCCCGAAAGCAGTAGAATTTGAGAAAAATCACGCGCAAATTTATATGCGTCTATCTAAAAGGAACGCCTACTCTCGAATCCTGCTGTTTTTGCTTTTATTTTAATCAGAATCTGATGAGGTCATTTCGCCAAAAATTTTCTGTGGCCGTAGCCTTTAATTTAAAAATAGAAATGTCAAACAGTACTTTACTTTATAGAATGCAACATTGTACCCAATTTGAAATTAACTGTATTTAGTTTTTATTTATCAATTATAAATTTGCTGATTATCGTATTTCCCAGTCAGTTCAATTAAACGGGGTTTTCCTAATAAATTTGATTAAATAAAAAATTCTTACAACATATTTTTGAAACAACCAGAATAAAAATCACCTTTTCTGTATACATCAAGTTAAAATAAATGTAGTAAAACAGAATTAGGATTAAACAAATAACAGACCCGGTAATAAATAAATTAATTTTTAAAACGACTATTTTAATACATTTAAATTGCAGTTACGTAACTAGCGATAAAAGTTATTTAACTTTCAAATAATCGTTGACATGTTAATATTCAATACAACATAAAGATATAGAAAATAACCAATACACAAGAACTAACCTTACTAGAACTTTAAATTGATTTTTGATACATATATTTTGCTTTGACTTCGCTTTTCTAGAAAACTAGTTATCAAGTAATGCCAAAATATTATTATTCTTACTTTGAACTTTAACGCCTGCCGTTGGGCATTGAAAATAAAGGAAATAAGAATACAGAATATAGGAATATTTTCACGAGAACACTTTTAAATTAGCTATCAATTTCTAATTAAAATATTAATCAACTAAATTGTAGTTGATAGTTGATGATATTTAATTTATTGAGAGTTGTAAATCTTAGAAATGTTAACGACCTAAGTATTGTCCTGATTGATCTTGTAATCTATAAATAGAATCAGAATTTACTTCTGTTACCACGCAAGATATAAATATCGGCAAGAATTTAGAAGAGTATTACTGACGAAATTGAAAAACATAGACTTCCCTTTCCATAGAAGTTTCTTTTTCATACAAGATCCCTCTTCTTAGGTGGTATCGATACTTACTTACATCGCAGAGTCGCTCCAAGATCTTACGTGTATCATTAAGAAGAAGGGGTAGCTGCACCATATTCTTATATCAGCGGAATCTAACTAATATTGAGAAGGCTATTTGTATTCATTGAGATACGTCCAACCATTTTTTCATAAATAGGGACATGTCTCAATGTAAGAAAGATAGGAGAAGAGTTAGTGACTTTATATTTCGATAGCCGGATAGATTGGGCGAATTAATAAATTTAATATTGAGATCCCATTCTGAATGATCATTTTCCATATAAGAAAAAAATAACTGTGTTGAATACCCGACTCGTGCTTTCGGTTAGGTTAATTTGTGGATGATATTTGGTACTATACCTAATTTTTGTACCGTATAATTGTTCATAGTCCATTTAAATTTTTTGGATATATATATATATATATATATATATATATATATATATATATATTGCAC
>JAHWXV010574582.1:0-12376 GCA_024586415.1 Phrixothrix hirtus | reverse complement strand
CGACTCAAAACTACTAGGATCCAGTAGTAAGGATAAATATGAATTAATGAAATTTACAAAATCGGAAAAGGCACAAATATCGAAAAATTTTCCTTGGCCGCGATTTGAACCCAGGATTTTTGGATAGATACTCCAAAGTGCTAACCATTGCATTACCAAGTTACTATAAACATGGTTACTTCAAAAGTGGAACATTTATAGAAAAATTTTCAACAGGCTGGTATATGGTACTTGGTACTGCAATGGTTAGCACGTTGGAGTATCTATCCAAAAATCCTGGGTTCAAATCCTGGCCAAGGAACATTTTTCGTTATTTGTACCTTTTCTGATTTTGTAAATTTCATTAATTCATACATATACGTTGTTGCTTCCTTTCGTAAAAAAGAAGTTAGATTTCCGTCAGGTGGTTTGAGATCTTCTGTGCGTGATTCTCAGATTTGCTTGAAATAAGTCGCTCGAATACTACAGTTTAAGCATTATTTCGGGCACCAGACTTTAGAGGAGAAGTCAAATGTGATATTCCGAAACCTTAAGAACATAACAGAAAGGGAAAACGGTGGTACCGGTTAATAATGATTTAATTCGCATTATAATAATAACAAATGAATTATCTCTGAGCGTAAACAACATAAAAATGATTTAGTTTACGAGACATCTATGCTACTACAAAACACCACTTGGATTGCAATCCAAGTCAGGACAGCGATCATCTATGAAAACCAGGACAATATTAACACAATTTAAATATATTAAGGTTGTTTCCTTTGCTGCACCTCGAATTATTTTTAAATACAATGCAATTAAATATTAGTTATCATTTACAAAATGTCTGTTAGTGTTAGTGTTAGTATTAAAATGGAGTGCACTAAACAAAGAGCTGTTGATAAACATTTGCGATTAAAGAAGACGGCTCCTAATCAAATCCATTATGATTTGGTAAATACATTGAGGGACATGCGGAACATGCAGACGCATAACCAATAATCATCACAACTCAAAGATATAGTAGTGCAAGACAAACGGGTATCAACTTGATCTGAAAAAACTGTCAGCAAGATGGTTACGAAAACTGCTAACAAACACCAAAGCAGTTTTAGACGTTTGCAAGCGTCTCTTAACACGACGTAGGCAAAATAAATCTAACTGTCTTAACAAACTAGTAAAATAGATGATTTCTGAATTCATTATCATGGTTCGGACAAAAATTCAAAGTACGGAAGAAATACCGGGGCTTCCACCACCCAAAAAGTTCTGAGCTAATCGTAACTCTAATTGATTTTATCACAAATTATGATACTATGGAAAGTTACGCAAAGGTGCCTTGTCACCAAGACAACGCCCCTGCTATTGCTAAAGCTGGCTTTGTATTGGTACAGCGCCCGTCTTATTCGCCATTTCTAGTTTCCAGTGACTACTGATTGTTCCCGAAATTGAAATAAAGCTTACGTGGAAAAATTTCATTCTAACAAACTACTCGTTCTTGTCCATCAATTACTTGTGTTAACACTGCACCAACATCAAAGTCAGAAGCATCGGTCTGCAAGCAAAAGAGGACCAAAAAATCAGGACATGTCAAAACAGGAGCGGAGACCAAACAAGTTTTACTTGAGTTCAAAGCGGTCTCACAAAGTTCGGACCAACCAAATTTAGCGTTTTTGTTTCGCGAGTGAAGAAAGTGGTGCGATGATGGTGAAACAAATAGGAATGAAATATCGATACCATGAAGCCATGCCAATTATTCGACGGACTTCTGGTATAGACCTGGAAAAGTTGGGATAAATGCATTACCTGAATGGAAACAATGCCGCAAATTGTCGCTAAAATTTTGATACGCCAGGGTAAGGTGATAATTAAGCGGCCTTCAAGTAGGGGGCGCTACCACACTAAATATTAGTGTGAAATTTTAAATTTCCTCGTTTAGGTTAGTCACATTGAGAATCTGACTTCAATCTGTCAAATAGTGTGTGTTAGCAGCTTCGCAAAATGAAAGTATTTGTTTTGCTATGGATAATATTAAGAAACGTGCCTGAATATGAAAGATTTAAAACATGCAGATATTTTTGAAAAAACTAGAACGTTTTGGGTGATTCTACTCTTTGATATACGACTATAAAACGTTGGGTAGCTAAGTTCAAACGTGGTCGCATAAGCATCCAAGAAAAACAGCGATCGGGACGCCCTAGAAGTGTCATTCACCATAAATGGTCGCAAAAATCCACGACATGGTGATTAAAGGCCCGAGACTAAAATTGAGGAGGTATTTCAAAAGAGCGGGTGTGTAATATTGTAACACAAGGATTAGGCACGAAAAGCTATCTGCAAGGTAGGTGTCGCGTTTATTCTCATTGGAACAAAAACTAGTGCGGGTTCAGCAAGAATGTTTGGACTGGTTTCAAAAGGATTCAGCTGATTTTGTGTGAAGGTTTATTACCATAGATGAAACAAAACTGCAATCTAAGAAGTGGACGGAACCAAGTTGTTCGGCTTCAAAGAAAGCTATGACACCGAAGTCGGTTTTTTAGGATGCTAAAGAAATTTTAATGGTCAATTACCGTCCAAAGGGGTAAACAATAAATGGCGAATATTATGCTAATCTTCTGGGCATGTTGGGCGAAAAAATTCGCGAAAAAAGATCATTTTTCATCACGACACTGCCCGCCCTCACACCAGTACCATCTCACTGGCCAAGATTCGCAAATTAAGATATTTACTCCCCCTTCCACCGTATTCGCCCAACTTAGTTTTTCAAACTAAAATTTTCCCCGGGGGGTAAAGACCTCCAACTGATGAGGTGGTCAAAGCTGCGGTGGATGCCTATTTTGCCGGACGAAGAAAATTTCTTCGGTGATGGAATTAAAGCATTGAAATATCGTTGAAAAATAAAAACGTTTTTGCAACATTCATCCTTAGGTCGCCTAATTATCATCCCGCCCTCGTAAAATTGATGAACCCTGAATTCATTACTATGGTTCAGACAAAAATGCAAATTATAAAAGAGATACAGGGGCTCACGTCACCCAAGAGATTTAGATTGTCAATTTTCTGAGATAACCATAATTCTAATTGGCTTTATCAAAAGGAGCTACCGTCAACAATTATTATAAAACCACGGAAAGTTGCGTAAAGGTGCTTTGTATACCAAGACAACGTCCTTAGTCATACGTCTGCTATTGCTAAAGGTGGCTTTGAATTGGTGGAGCACCCGTCTTATTCACTAGTTCTAGCTTCTAGCGACTACCGATGGTTTCCGAAATTGAAAGAAAGCTTACGTGTAAAAATTTAATTCTAACAATGAAGTAATTGTTACAAACCAAAGGTTTGAACAGAACGCTTTGGAAACGTTAGAATTCCGGGAACAATTTCACAAAATGTCGTTAAAATTTTAATATAAATAGTTCACGAGCAGAATAAATGTAATGTATTTTTGTTTTAAATAAAAAATTTCGAAATACATAACATTTTAACAAATAATTCAGTACTTAGATATTAAATGATTTATAAAAAGTCGAAAACATGACTATTTAAGTTACAGGTTGAGTATAATTAAATTTTGATAACCACAGACTCCTGGGACTAAACTGGGGGACCTGGGTTCAAACCCGATTGAGGTCGGTAAATTTTTCATCGCAGAGAAATTTAATAAAACATGTATTCTTCTCGGGAAGTAAAGGAAATAAAATCGTAGGTCACGCCATCAAGGGTGGAACTTCTCCAGACTCGGCAAAATTCTAGTAGGCATGGCGAAATTACTATATAACAGTTCTAGTGCAAGAGGTCCAAGGGAATTTCCGCATTCGGAAGCCTCAGCCATCAAATAAACAACAAACAGACATAGAGACCAAGGTAATTAAAACCAATGTTGTCGTTATAATGACATATTGCGCGCTATCATCGATAAAAGTTAATTAATCGTCGATAATGTAGCCTTCAAATGTAGACACTTATATGAAAATATGTATCATAAAAATCATTTTAACGATGATTTTGTTAAGTGCATGTGGGCATAATCGGAGACGATCTTTATAAAATGACTTCAACCTTGAATTATTTCCATTAAATTTACATATACACTCACCTTCACGTGAAATATATTACTAATTAAAAATAATAGAACAAGTTTGATACTGGTGTAAAACTATATTTTATTATTAAAGTTTTAATAAAAAAAAGTTGGCGCTAACATTATCCTGTACTCCAGTAAAAGGGCGTACATTATTTCAGACAACCTAAATCTCCGATTGACCAGGTTCCAGACATGTCCGATTTGTGCAGGGTCCAGCGATGCTGCAGATCAAGGCAATTGAGTTTGTTGCAAGGATTGTCTTTGCCACTGCCTGCATTAAGCGTAGGCGCAACTTCTTTTCAAAGTATATTGCGACTCAAATCTCAACATCCGGTGTTAAACTAGTATGACGTCTTTCGGCATGACAAATTCGGCTTTCCGCTCAATATTGCCGTCTCTCGTGTATCTATCATTTCGCAACAAACAAAATCTTGACACCATCGAAGGATGGCGTTGCGCCGTTCATGAACCCATTTTTCGGTATTCATACCACTCAAGTGGTACTGCCTTCTGAGCTGCAGTTACTGGAAGACATTGCTTTCGATGGCATGAATGTAGTTCTATATTTGTGCCCATTGACACATTGCGAATAACAACTCCCATCCAGTCTGTTGCAATTGATTTCGTCTCTAAGAAAGCGAAGTTTCCACTGAATGAGTTCTTCAAACTACCAACTGTGGCGTGATCCCGATTTACACATAATGGTCGACTTAAATTGTTAGATTTCCTGAAATGATCCATCTGCATTTCATTATAACGTACTGTCATAAAAATGACGTAAAATTCACCAATACCTAAAATTGATTCTTTGAATTTTCAACTCTTGCTATGGAAAAACTAGTCGATATCTAACCAGTTAATGTTGTTAAAATAATTATCGCAATAAGTGGTATAGAAAAATTTTGTTTTAAGGATTACAGTCAAAATTTACCTAAAGTCTCCATTTTCTTTTATAACCGAGACATTTGTTTAAAAAGTGCAGGCATTTTTCCAAAACAGACGATCTTCTGGAAAGTTACAAAATCTTGACATGGGACATCCATTAAGGCATTATCTAAAAATCCTTCAAGATGTAAGTGATGAATATTGGAAACCCAACTAAGGCGGAAACCTTATGAAGGAAACAATGCTTGACGACTTTTGGCAAACATCGGAAAGACTAGAAAGTTACAAATCCTGATCACAATTTCGGCATTAACCCTGTGCAGTATATTCAAAAATGTTTTGTGACAGAGGTTTCAGAATGGCTGCAACTCTATGGCTATTTCGCCAAGCCTAGGAGCTGAACCTGGAGGTGTCCCAACACCGACTTACGATTTTATTTTCTTATCCAGATGGGTTTGACTTGTGTGCATATAGACAAACGTGCTGATCAGTACACAACAGAGGTGGCTCAATCAAGAATTTTATTAACAATGCCATTTTATTTTTGATAAAATCGGCATAACTGCTTATCTGTGGCGTATTTTGACATTCGCATGCACATACATTTGTTTTGACAAATAGTTTTTGTATTTTACCAATTGTATTTAAATTAGTCACTTTGGATAACACAAAAGCCACGCCCTTTTTGACTATTAATAAGCTCAGGTGTCTAAGCGCTAACTCAACATTAAATTTTGTTACTAAAATGGATTCAACCCCATCCCCCCTATCCCAAAATTAAAATAACTGACACTAAAATAACTACAGTGCAAATTGAATCATACCTTTTGAAAACATTTATTTTCCTAAGAATAACTTTCAGATTTTGTTCTTAAAACTAGAACTAATTTAGATATCTTAGAAGTACATATCTATGTTGCCTAAATTTTAAATATGTAGAACAAAGAATATGGGTGGACGGGTTAAAAGCGCTAAACCGAATAGAAAATATGTTTATAGGACGTGCTTGGATACTATAAATATAAATATTAATTAGGCGTTATTTGATTTGAAGATAAGAAAATAAGTCAGAATATTTTTGTGGGGAATTTTCATGATTAAAACTTTAATTTGTTTTTCGCCTTATTGATAAGGGCGCGGTTTACAAACAATGTTGCTTTTATTGCCTGCTTCTAATTATAAGTTCAATGCATTAGATAAGTCATCGTGTAAATAAAAACTAATGGATTAGAATTCACAAATGTTTAAAGGTGTATGCGATGCTCGCAGTGCACACACTTCTGTAAATTGCACATGCATATCTGTGCAAGCAAACCTGACATGTCTACCATAACGTGTGTGGCCAACTTAAGACTAGCAGAAAGGAACCGCATTCAAATAATTTTAAAGAATTGTCATTCCATTATTTTGTCAACAAATAGTTAAATTATATTGAATGCTACTGTGGTCAAACGCATTCTGTTTATTTTAATTTTAAATATATTTTCTTGAAAAAGCACGGTCTCCAAATATGGGCGATATAACACGATTAGTGACGTTACAATGCAATTATAGAATAATAAACGCTTACGCTATCAATAATTTTACAAATGCCATACTCGTAATTGCTGTGGTAATGATTCTCGTTTCGGATAACTTCCTTACAACGATCACGAAGTTAACAAGGTTGGTCGCGGTATATACTTGGATGGTTGATTGCACAGTTTTTTAAATAACAACCTTCTTTCAAAAATTGTAAAAAGCTACTTTTGTTACATTTACAATGGTCGTGAAAGTTAAGCAAGGTTGGTCGCGGTAAGTACTCGGATGGATGGCCGCATAATTTTATATAGGAAACCCCATGGACTAGCATAGACCTCCACGTAATTGTGATGGTGATCTGTAAAAAGGTAAGCGAGACAGGTGCAACATCCTAGCCGTCTCGTAAATTTGGTCTACATAGAGATTACAGCGCTATGGAAGAAGTTAAAATTACCTAGTTACTTATATTACATCTATTCACTTATCAGTGAGCCAAAGGTTCGTTATGACGGTAACACAAACAAATATTAATGGGCATAACAAGAAAATGAGTCACTAATAAACAATTGTCACATACAAGGTGTTCTGGAAATAAGGAGCATTATTTAACATACGTGCGACGGGAACTTGGTAAACACAAACCCCCACACAACTTGATCACAAATAAATTGACCTACATTCGACTACAAGTTGTATTTAAAATACAAGACTTTATTTTTTTTTATCTAATATATTGTTGCATCTTGCACCCTATCAAATTTAGTTTGTGTTTGTAGAATTAAATTAGCTGCTTGGATGTAGTTACTTTAATAATTATATATTTAAATTTGTTTCTTTCTGTAATTTAGTATTGATTATTAAGCATGGAACGGAACGCATACCTTGAAATTATTCTTTTCCATCAATTCGTGACTTGTATAATGGATCACATTGAAAACTTTGAAATATTGAATAAGGACATCTTATAGAATATCAAAATTGTAAGGTTTACACATTTGTTTTGTATGCGTTATTGTACAAAACGATTACGATAGTGAAATTATTTTATGAACGATTACACTGGGGCCAAAGCTTTAATTACAATTATATTGAACATTATACAATGTATTCGTTGATAAAACAATGAGCCTTATTTCCTGGACACCCTGTATATTAAATTAAAAATATCCTCAGATAAAGGATAAATAATACATAATTATTGCAAAAAATTCAAATCAATTCATATCAAACATTAATTCATATCTACTGGGGGGCGGGGGTTGGTCGTCCGCGTCTTTCCAAAGAATTGCTTGCAGCGTTAAATCAAGTTTACCAGCTATAATTATGAAAAGTTAGAACTCAGTTATGGTTATTATTCTCAATGAAATTCAATAAGCGTGAGTACAGGTATAAATGCAATATCATTTGTATTAACTAAATTTAATTTTCAATTACAAATTTCATCAAGTGTCACAATTTCGTACAAAGGAGTTATTTGAATTTCAGTTGGTCTATTCGAGTTAATGTAAGAATTTTTGGGAACTAATAAATTCGTTAATTAATAAACAATATAAAAAACAGACTGTTAGAGAGCAGTAGTTAAATTCACACGCTACTGGATCAGGTGACTTCCAAATGGAACGGAAACGGCTGTGCGGCAAGAATCTAACGACCTTTTAGCTTATCGTACTGGGCTCACTTAATTCCAAACTAGCAATCCCAAGTGTTTTTTTAGGTGCGCTACTTTACAAAAGTCTCAGAGCTAACACTGCGCGGAAGATCGCGCTCTGACTCACCGATGATATCCTTCGGTTGGACAATTAAATTTTATTATACTCATCAGTAAAATTATTGCATGGTACAAACAAAATTTTTGTTTTAAATTTTATTTCTAAAAACCAAGATTTTTTCTACGACTTCCTGAAAATACATGGTATATGACATGACTGTTTGCAATTTATTTTATACGGTGGGAACCCAAACGAATGAACACCTCCGATAATCCTTAATTATTTAAACAGTTTTATTGACTATAAGTGTGCACAAAAAAATTAGTAATTGACTGTTTCTGCAAATTTCTAATTTTAATTTCATTTACTTTTTTCTATTTTTAATTTTTGTCTTCCTGAAACTCCAATCTGATACAAATGTTTAAACACATTATTTTTTACAAGAATATTCTCAATTATCGGATTAGGATTGATTTGACCGAAATTCGTAATACTACCGAAATGGTCGAAGTTATTTTTTACTACAACTTTATTTGATAAACTGAAAAAATGCCAACAATTTCGTATTTATTCTTTAGAAGGAGTTTCGACCTTTTTCTAACTTGACTTTTAACAAACTAATATATTGAATATTTTGTACCCGTGCCAAAGTTGATTTTTGAAATGTTTAATTAATTAAAAACACATTCTTATAGATGTAAATAAGTGCGATTGCAAAATGTTTGGTCAAAAAACAAAATTTAGTATTAGTACGACGCTTTTTATGTTAAATCGGTGTTACCTTTCTTTGTTTAACACATTGTAAACGCGTCCAATGTTCTTGCAACATTTGTCACTTATTTGGAAACACTCGGTATATATACATAAGTAAATTAAGAGTAAAACCTAATTGGTGAATTACCAGTACCATTTTTATATCAAAATTACAAACGTAAATTTTTAAATTTTGCAAATCCATTTTTAACAACATTTATTAATATTCAAACATCGCAGTTCACGTTTTGAAAAACATAGGGGCTTTTTCTTAAAAAAATGCAACATCAGATTTCCCGTGAGAATGTTTATTCTTCTAAAAATAAATGTTAACCATCGACGCCCTTCCCGCTGCAATTTCAAGGAGAAAACTTCCATTAATAGGCATTAGCGTTGCGAAAAGGAGTCACATTCTTCAGTGCATGCCGAGATTAAGTTTTAAGGAAATAATCGACGAGTTACCCTTTCTGGTTATTTATGGGAGGCTGAATTATTGGAAACTCGGTTTACGATCGCTAAAGGTAAATTATGTTTGGGGTCGATTACCTGTCCTATTCCTAAGTGAAGATTAGGGTCCGACGAGACAGTACAAGGTACGATAGGAAGTCGAAACCATAGGCCGCACTGTTTGAAGTCGCAAACAACGGGGATTACAAGTAAGTGACATTCTTCGGTCTTTCAGTTCTCTGAATTCCTCCGGAGAATCCGACAACTAACCCCCTTTTGTTCACGTAATAACGTCCGCTGGAAAGATTTACTTCAATGCAGTAACGGATAGACAATTTTGTTCATGTTTGTTTCAAATTTAATTAATGAACAAAAATATATTTAATTGAAGTATTTAAATTAATTTGAGGCCACGACTAGACGGGGATGTTCTTGTTATTATTAATGAAGAGTAAATTTAGGAATTCAAAAGGGGTCCCTTATTTTGCACATTTTTTTAGTTTTAGATAAACGAATGTTCAAATGTTCTTTGATTGTCTGTACCATATTATTTTTTTGTTATTATAAGTGAATTATTTAGTGCAGACGTTTTTATTACTTTACCTTTGTAAACCTCCATGGACGTAGTAACTATAATTTTTTTATAGGGAAACGTTAGACATAAGTAAGTAAAACATTTTTAAATTGTGAGTTTACCTCGAACTGTATTAAAAGTACTTATCCAGTGGCTTACGTTAATTAATTAACTAGTAAGTATGCCATGGTAAAATTATAACCTTTCGGTTTGAAATAAGATTCTTTACCATCTCATTTCTGTAAAATCTAACTGTTAAGATACTTAGGTAAAGTGGCGCCCAAAAATTAAGACATTTTTCCGATTTTTGGCTCTTGCAAATTGTTCCTGAATTTTAGCTTAATTAATTTCATCGTAATCGTAGAATCCCCCTTCCTCCACTGCGGCGGCCGGAGCAGCTGGCTAATTCAGGGCAATCGACATTTTAGACCACTTTTTGGGACGCAAAGCGGTTTCCATTGCGTTGTAACATGACTGTTCTTCGTTTTTCCTTCAATGATGACTTTAACTTATTTATATGTATTCTTGGCAATATTAATTGTGGAAACAATTACATTAATTTAATTCGTGGTATTAAATATTTTTAGGAAATAATTCTTATCAACTTTATAAAATTTACTTACAAAGCAAGTTTCTTTTTTTGCAAATTTTGGCACTTTACTCTAACGTTATTTTCCTTTAACGCTTTGAGGTACACCTGTATCCTAAATTAATAAATTGCTTTGACTTAGATCTTAATTACAGAAACCTGTTGCACTGGATTAATGCACAACTTATAATTTATTAATGTAATTTGGACAAATATCTAATTTATGGTATAAGTTGTCATATAGCAATATTTAACCAAATTTTTATTTCAGCTTTTACCTAAAGTAGGTGGAACAGACAACGTCACCTTTTTATCTCGTTACAAAGAGTGATACGTAAAAATGTTGCAGTCAAAAGTTTTATGGTTTCGATGGGCCTAACAGATGATAACCTCGCTTTAACCTTGGGTGAAACAAAAATTGCTTTTTTCAAGATCAAGTTCACTTCTTTAAATGGAAACACATGTATTCTCTACTCCTCATATTTTTTCGTAAAATCCGTGCTTTTCAAGACATTTTATTTTACACCTGGAATTTGCCATTTAATGCATTTTTATCTAGAATTTCATTTGAAATGTGAATGTAATTTATTAAGTATTCCCAGTATTAGTATTATCCGATGTACACCACGAACTGGCTGTTGAACGGATTCCGGATTCGATTGAGATGATCTGTAACTTCATTAACTTGTACAAAGTGACAGCTATTTTGAGGAATACAACGTTGTATCCGTGGTCGGACACTATTCGTTGCTCGTAAGATCTCATACTCCTGATAAATTGACAAGCATCTCGAATTATTTGCTCCATGTCATCTCTAGTTGTTGGACGATTTCTATAGACAAGATCTTTCACCCCTCCCCAGAAAAGAAGCCCATTGGTGTTAAGTTGAACTTCCTATTCCAATCCATCGATTCGGAAAAAGTTGGTCAGCTCCATGGCGCACCAGAAGAGAAAGTGAACTGAAAAACCGTCACGCTGCAGCTATAAATCTGATCGTGTTTATAGAGGATCGTCTTCCAGAAGCTGGCCAAGAGTGCTGCTCAAAAAGTCAGCGTATATAGCACCATCGAATTGATTTTCATTTCTCACATCCAATGTGGACTGACCAGTAATGAAAATTGTGACTATCAATCGCTTCGGGAGATTTGAACGTGGCTTCATAGGTCCAAAGAATCTTACTGTTGAGGTTACGGCTTTTGTGGAAAAAACAATTACAAAAATTCAAACGCGCCTGAAAATCTTGCCGTCTGAGTTCTTGGTACAAGCTGATATGATACGATTGGTAACGATTAAAATGTATTACTCATTCCAGAATCAGCCGCGATTCTTCTGCTGGAATCATGAGGATTAATATTCACCGCAGCAAGGATATCAACCTTTCTTTCGTTTCGTACAGATCGCCTAATTTAATTATTTCGGTTGTTATTGGGTTGAAGCTAACCAGTTGCTCGAACACGAGGTGGTAAGCGCCTAAAACCTCCCCTAATTAATGCGCGTGAGTGCAAACGCTTCGCAGTTCGATAATTTTGATGAGTCGCCTAAAATCATTTTTCAATTAAGTTAAATCACTTGAATTTAATACAACACATCTACGTACAATGATTGATCGACATACTGATATTCCATTGGTTGGATTTATTAGTTTTACTCATTTTTTTCAAATGCAAGGTAAATATCATTGAATAAACAGTAGGGCGGACCAAAATTTCCCCTCTTAATTACCGCGATTGACATATTTTGTTATGGTTTGAATATGACTGCGTTTGAAATTTGTTGACTGAGAGTGTTTTTATAATGTTTTAGTTTAATAAGATTATTTGTAGTTTTGCATAGTT
>JAHWXV010574552.1:0-14394 GCA_024586415.1 Phrixothrix hirtus | reverse complement strand
TCGCTCTTACTTATTTTATACACGCTAAAGGAAAACTGCAGGGGGGCGGGAAACTCTACCTCGTCCCTTACCCCGCTAGATCTCATTACCCCTCACCACACTTTGTCCAGAACGTCAGTTACTATACTACTTAAATCACATAGCCTGTGGCTGGCCGCTTGAAAACTCGATCAATTATCTGAGTAAACCTTGAGCGGCTTTCACGTTTTCCAATAAATCTTTTGAATGCCGCTAAGAATGACTCTGCGCTTATGTCTGTAACTAGCTCTAAATTAATAGCGCGTGTTGTAAAACATATAAATAACGAATCGTATGGCTTTATCATTTTACAACTACGCCTCCTTCTGTCCTTTATGAGAAAATGACCAGCGTAGTGAACACCGGTGAAGTAGAAAGGAGAGGAAGGATCCACGCGTTCTTTAGGAAGTTCTCCTATTTCAGGAAGTATATTTTGTGGTTTGACCTTGTTGCAAGTTAGGCATGAGCGAACAACGCTTTTTGCGACATTTCTTCCATTAACAGGCCAAAACAGTTGTCGAACGGTAGCTAACAGCTGTTGTGTACCGACGTGGCACAATTTTGCGTGCTCGTCGCGCAGTACTATGTTTGTGAAATGTTGACCAGACAGAAGAATAATTGGATGCCTTTTCTCAAAACTGAAACTTAAATTTTTTAATTTACCGCCCACCCTTAACAAATTATCATTGTCTAAGAAAGGTTTCAGAGAAAGAACTTTAGTTTTGGAGTCGCTTGACCTTTTGTCTTACAATCTCAGAATTTCATGCGCAAAGGACTGGTTTTGGACAATCTTTACAAGATGAATTAATGAATGTTTTAGCTCTTGTACGGAAAGTGAACTAAACGTGCGTAAATTATGTGGTAACTTGCAATTGTCATTGAAACGAAGGATATACGCAATACACCTTTTCAGCTTAATCAAAGTTGAATATCGACATAATAAAGATTCATCGACATTATCAATCAATGGAATTTCCTTTGGCTTTCAAAGCTCAGGTACATCTGATGTAAGCCAATTTCTTTGAAAATGATGTTTGCCCTTTAGCCAGGTGGGACCATTCCACCATAGGCTACAGTTGATTAAAGATCGTGGACCTATGCTACGTGAAACAAGATCTACAGGGTTGTCCTGCAAGCTCACATGACATCACAGGCACCCCTCTGTTCAACATAGAATTTCCGCATCGCGGTTGACAACAAAGGTTTCCAACAGGTTAGTTTGTGGGCGAATCCAACCTCAGACGATAGTTCCGTATGCACTGTTGCTGGCATTAGAAAACCCATGCATTTCGCAACGAGAAAAATGTTTGAGTCTGACGTGACGCGGTATATGAAGTTGATTTAGTTCTGACAATTCACTTCGGAAAGTTTGCCATTGAGTGGAAAGGGCTTGTTGTACTGGTACCTACTTTTTATTGCCACAGCTTCTGTAGCAGAATCTTGACTAAGACCGTACACGCACTTGGTAGCCAATGAGGATCATATATTTGATCAATTCTTGCAAGAATTGATCTCTTTGTGTTGGCCTTGGAAGCATAGGCAGAGTTGATATTGAAGATCAATGTATCAGTGCCGTAATTCCAATTAATACCTAACGTTTTTGTGTTTTGATCTGATCCAATTAGCTTTGCCAATGGAATTGAGATGAAAAAAGATCGTCAGGATACCTAGCATGAGTTGATTTGAAATTGAGTTTCGCATTCAAGCTCGTTATTGGAATGCGCTTTATCAAAGCATTCCTCTATTTTCCAGAAGTTTTAAATTTGACTTTGAATGTCTGAAACTGCACTAGACTTTCAAAACCTCGTCCTAAAATTACAATTTGATGTATCTTTAGACTTAGCATTCAGTTGGCCTGAAATTATCCAACCTAGCTTAGTCTTCTGCATTACGAGACTGGATGCTTCCAGATTGAATTGACCGATAGAAATAAGTTGCCAGAACTCATCTGCGCCTATGAGTACATCTGTTCTAGGCGGAATGTGAAACGCAGGATCAGCAAGCTTTATATGCTTTGGAATGCTTAGCCCCTCAGGGTTCATCTTAAGCATTGGCAAGAAAAGGAAGATGTCCGGGGTGATCAGAAACGTGAGTGCTTTAGTGTGATTACAATGTTGCGAATGAATTTTCGCTGTGCACTTTGATTTGACATTTGAGAATGTTCGACCGATACCCGCAATCGACATGTCGATTCTTGTCTGCTCTAAACCTAAAGTTTGGCATAAATCAGAGGTTATAAAATTTGATTGCGAACCACAATCAAGTAGAGCTCGACATGTATGAATATTTCCAGAAGCATCGGACATTTGAATGACTGCCGTAGATAAGAGCACCTGATTGGGAACTGAGCAAGTATAACTTGAAAGTATAGTTCTTTTATTAGACTGTGCCGGCGCATCACGAAAAGATGCAGTTGCTACTTCCGCATCATATTTACCTAGGGGTTTTTACCAACGTGCAATAACGTATGATGTTTGGAATGACAATTTTTGCATTTCGAACTAAAGTGCTCAAAATGAAGGCAATTGATGCAAGGTTTAGTACCATTTGCATGACTTAGGCTATCTACAACGGAAAGTTTTGAAAAATTTGAACAATTGAAGATTTTGGGCTCCTAATTTCAATAGGAACATTGTATACTTGTCACTAAGAATGATTTAACCTTGCTATGCGAGTTACTGTTTGACAATGGCTTAGAAGATGACAAGTTAATATTTGAGTTGGCTCGGCTTAACTCTAAAGTTTCCAGCAAATTGGGCTTCCCCTTGAGAAATGCAATCATTTCTCTGAAATTTGGAAGATCACTTTCGAACTTGTGTGACTTCCAATCACGAGCAGTTGTTGGGTCCAGTTTGCTAGCCGTGTCTCATTGATTCACTGGCTTACTCAAAGATTCCAACAAGTGCAAGTGCTTTGAAATGTTGTCGACAAAATAACGAAATTGAACGGAAGACTTCTTTTGAATAGGCTTTAAATCGAATAACGCCCTTTTGTAATTGTGAATTAAGTTCCGCTTGTTTGAAAATCTTTCGCATAACAATTTCCATGCGATGTCATAATTGGCTGCAGAAGTATCTAACTAACTTATCACTTGAGCCGCTTCTCCGGCCAAAAATACCCTCAGATAATGGCACCTTTGTATCGCATTGAATTTTGTATTTTTGTGAATGAGCGAATCGAATGTGTTATGAAACTCAAGCCATTTGTCAAAGCAACCAAGACATATAGATAATGATATTGTGGGCAATTTAATGTTAGAATTGCTTTCATTTGTATCTGAATGACACAATGAATTATCATTCAGCTGATTGCTATTTGCAATTAAAGATTTTCTATCATTTTTCAAATTGGATTTTGATTTTAATATGACGGATTTGGATCCCGCGATTAAACCGTAATAAACATTTTTTCGAAGTCCTCTCTGTATGTAAGACATTCTATTGCGCATTGTATTTCTTCAAAATCACTTATTATGGCTACCAAAATTAATAATCTACTTTCTAGTTCTAATTTGTAATTAAAATTATTACCTTTATCCATTTCTAGCTTTAAGTTTTGTAAATATTTCTTGAGTATTGTTACACGTGCCTTAATGGTACCTCGTTTTTTGCATAATCGTTTTAAATCTGACATTTTTATGAAGTTAATATTTATTGGCCTGAAATGCATAATATTTTTGGAGAATCAATTTACTATTTACAGAGTAATTGTCAGTGCAATTAACTTATTTTATAGCAAATTATTAACGTAATTAATTTACATTTTAGAGCTTTTAGCTGAGTCAATTCGAACTTAATGGAAAGGTATAAAATGATATATGTAAATAGCTCACATGTAAAGTCGAAACAATATGATTTGACGGAATTGAAGTACAACTTAGTTGGTTGATTCCTGCTTCTGACCGACTACGGGAACGTTGAAGCACGTTCGAGATAACTAAGCGTTGTACGACGAAATTTGCAATTTTCTTGTAATTATTTACACTTATCCGGCTAAAAGGACCAATTTTGTGATGAGAATTCTACGAGAAACTTTTATTTGACTAAAAATGAATTTAAGGCGAACTAAACCTTATTGAAATACAAATTTTTTACGACAGTACATTTTTTGATATTTTCTAAATCTGTTTTTTTTATATGAACACTTGATTCCTCTTAGGTGCATCTTTCAATGCAAACACGGCCGTTGAGGAAGTGCGCGTATGCGGGAAATTTGAATTGTAATTGAAATCTGAATACTCACACATACGTTTCACATATTTTACATAAGCCTCATTTTTTTCTATTTTTTCTCCATCCATACTTACATCTTCCTATAGTGTTAATCCTACTTGTACGAGTTTTGGCTTCTTTTCCTAATCCAAGAATTTCCTCCAATCTCAATTTTAACGTAATGGGAAGGGAGGTGCAAGTAACGCGCGCTCTTTGATGCTCCATCATCGATTGCATTGCTAACGTTGTAGAAAGTTTCTGCGGTTGGGCACTTTATTTGAATTATTGGCAACAAATATAACGTTTGCATTTATCGCAGTTATATTCAGTAAACTATAAAATATTACTGCAGGCCATCTTCTTGTGTTTCTTGCACAATTATACTGAGCACACGTTTGATTGACGACGTCAACGCCACATTTGGTATCATTATAATCTTCAATAATTGATGGATTGCGACTGATTTCATCAATTTCATCGTCCTTGTGCATAGTTGAAATGAGAAGCACATTTTTATTTTTTTTTTGTAAATATAATACAAACATACAATCTTCTTCAAATGCAAACAAACTTGAATGCAATGGACGCTGACCCTTTGTTATAAATTCCGGTGGTAATACTATTTTATTTTGCGGATTGTACCAACAACAGATAACTTATTCTTCTGTAAGGATTTTGCAAGTTCCACAATAGTAAACCGGTTGCCCGTACTTTATAAACGCTTACAAAGTCATTTTACTACACATTTAGGACTAGTTTGAGAAGAAAAAGGACCTTCTGGTTGCTGAGAAACATATACCTCTAGGTGGCTCGTGTAAAAAACTTTAGCATCCGATATATTACATATTTTAATTCCATATTTGGCTGGTTTACTCGAAATAAATTGCTTGAAGCTACATCGACCCCGAAAAGCTTCAAGCTTTTCATCAATTGTCAAAAATAGCTGAATAACTGTAATGCCTTTTACAGTTGTAATTAAATTTATCGACTATTTCTCTAATTGCTGTCAGTTTGTCCTGAGATAGTTTCTCTATTGGCTTTTCAATGTTATCAAATCTTATGTATCTCAGTAGGAAATGAAATCTTTGCAAACTCATTGTCATTCGAACAGCCTCAATCCGCGAGCCATCAGATTTCCATAAATCTTTAAATGGTTTGCTCTTCGTACGCCAGCTAAATATAAGAGTTATAGGAGAGCTCTTATTTACAATAAATCTATAAGTTTACACTCTCTTGCTCGAGAATATACATCTTGCAGACTTTATTTCTATATTCGTACAAGTCATAATCATTGATACCATTTTATCATCAAAATATTGTTCGCAAATTTGTTTTGGTTCCTTGAGTGATCTTGAAGCGGCTTTTACGATAGGTAATTGCAGAAGAGTATTTTATTTTCTTTTACGAACATTTACCCTTAGAGCATGTTTCATCCATTTGGTGCCATCTTTTCCAATAAAAAGCAATTCAGTTGGTGTATTTCTACCTTCAGGCGTATCAAAATCACGTTAACTTCTACTATCGCCATCTTTTTCCTCAGTATGGTCAATTTCATTCTTATCTTCTTCATCCGCATATTCTGATTCAAAAGGTTCCAGAAATTCTTTATTAAAACGCTGAAGTTGTGCAATTTCTTCTTCGTTGTTTATTATTTATCTGAATTATATGAATAATGCATTTTTAGTAATAAATTGTTACAACTTTATATTACTTTGTAGGTATGTACAAATATATTTTTTTATATGTATATCCATGATTTTCAAATTTCTGAAACATATAAAAAATATAGCAAAATACATTAGAATATAATTAACTATACTTATAGATTTAATTATTATAAATAAGTAATTCGTTATGCCTGAGAAATGTTCGTATTTTCACCAAAATGCAGATATTAAATTTAACTAACACGCAAACGTGGGTGCTTGCAACCTGTGTAGAAGACCTTGTAATTGAATATCAACTGCACTCGTAATGCAAAAGCAGAACCACCCGAGCTGAGGATTCCTTAAACGACCACCTGCAGCTAGACAGAAGAACAATAACCTATTGTACTTATTCACAAAAATAATTTCAAACAAGTACCCGCATGGTCTATGAGACAGTAGCTCGACCACTGCAGGTTAGGTAAATGGTAAATTTTAGGTAGCTACCACAAGCCAAAGAGGCGGCCGTCAAAAATGAATTGTATCGGGCTTAGTCATCAAACTTTGGGAAAACGAGTAGATATGATAAAGGACTTCCCGATCGCAAGTGGGCCTTAGGATTGCTGTCAGAGTATCTGGGCCGCACAGCGCTATATTTTGGAGTGGGGCAGAACCCTAGGTGTAGCGATAGAATTGGGGCCCCATTGTTTAAAAGTGAACGCATACGCCATCTATGTGTGTCGCTGTGTAGTTACTGTTAGGTTAGGTTTGCGACATGACTACGAGCCATCTATATGCAGCAATATAGTTTTTGATGTAGGTTAGGTTTGCGACTTGACTGCGCACCATCTGTGAGTGTAGTGATGCAGTCTACCCAAGTCGTACCCCGCCCCTTCATTTAAACAGTTAACCACATCGCTACACTCTGCAACTTGGATAGTGTCGGACATTTTTTGAAAGGATACATTTAGGCATCCTCATTTCGAAATCTGACGCCATCTAACACTAGAAGTTGGAAGTTGATGCGTGGAAACTATAATTGTGTATGTGCGTGTGCGCGCGCGTGTGTGTGTGTGTATTACGTCAGAATTTTTTAATTCCCATTGCGATTCGAACTCGAGTTTTCCGGCCGGCAATTGCTTTAGTAAACGGATATGCGCATTGAACTACCGGTCCCGTCTGGAAATGTGTTGTGAAATGTGATATTAGTACCTATAAGGATTAAAGAAAAATGAGATCACGCATTAAATTCAAAATGCGTATTCGTTTAATAGAAGGGGACTTATAAAGGGTACCATTCAAATTTTAACTTAAGTGAAAAAAATCCCTAACAAGCTAATATTAAAACTTAAGAATTTGTCGAAAACGTATGCGTCGCTAAAATTCAAAATAGGACTTATAAAAATTACTATTCAAATTTAAACTTAAAAGAAAAATCCCCAACAGAAACAAGTTAATATTAAAACTTAAAATTCAAAAACAGGACTTGTAAAATTATTTTAATGCTAGATTTATGGTACAAAAAGTATTCAATTTCTAACTTAAGAGGAAAATCCCTAACAAGATTATATTCAAACTTAAGAATTTGTCACAAGCGTATGCTATGTAGAATTCAAAAATAATTTAATAAAAGGACTTGTAAAAATCGTTTTTCGAATTAAATATTCAAATTTTAACTTATGAGAAATAGTCCCAATCAACTAATTCCAACATAAGAATTTATTAAAAAATCACTCCACACATATACGTATATTACTTTGTTAAAATCAAAATTAAGTTTGATTTAAATGCAAATTTAATAATAGACTACCAGCAAGATGCTGATAAAAGTTATCTCTATCATTTTGCATGTAATGAAATCTAGTTCTACCATTAAAACTAAATTAAACTCTAAACTAAGTTATCAATAGTTCTACCAACTCAATAACCGCCATTTGAATATATGAATAATAAAAAATATTAATTTTAGAAGTGCATTTATTTAGAATTATTATAACATTATAACATATAACATCTTTTACAAAGACTTTTTGGGCAAAATGTTAACAATCTCGGCTATAAACGTAAAGTCTTTATTATTATTCAGCAACAGAAAATCCAAATTTTTCGCTAAGAACTTGCCTTTACATAATTTGCTTGTATCATCGCTTAGGCCCTCGTTACAAAGAATTTCGGCTACCTTTTCTACGAAAAAATCGTAATACCAGTGCTTTTCGTGACGGTTAAGAAAGCTCAATTTCAATTTACTACATCTCTAAGCGAAAATAATGATTATATAGCGTTCACAGAAAACTGAATAGTATTGCTCCCTTGAAGTATTCTAACGTTTTTTCTCCTTTAAAATGCGTATATAGGTCGATTGTAGTTCCGTAGTCTGCGTGGTATTCCTCCATTTGGAAATTTAGAATAAACTGTTCCGTTTTCATGGAAGAAACGCTATTCTATTTTTCAATGTTGAAAGAAAGACATCTTGCGCGACACCCTAAGTAACTTATTCGCACTGTAAGGGCAAAATTGTTTTTTAGTTCGCATCCTACTTATAGAAGAATTTTTTCGTCGGTGAACGCCATACATCCAGATATTAGTTGCACTTAGGCTTTCGCTACAAGCATTATTTTATTAAAAATATGAATAATGAAAAACTAAAGAACTTACTTTCTTCCTGCACAACAGCTTCGGTATTGGCCCAGCTAAAGTTTGTGGTTTCGTCTTCCCGCCAAAGGTATTTACTGTTACCATATGTTGAGTCTTCCTTAGCAGTTTTGTTTTCAAAGTCTACAAAATAAGTTTTATTAAAGTATATTCTAGATAAAGATGAAAAAGTTTACCTTCAAAATCGGGGCAGCTAAAATTCTTAACTTGAGCATTCGGACAAGGGAGATATTTCTCTTCACTTTCAGATTGAGTTAGGGGAACCATGTCTTCATCATCGGCGTCAAAACTAAGTTTTATTTTAGCTGCCACTTTAGTTCCATAAGTTACACAATTGTCTTGACAATAGGAAAAACTTTCGCACTTTGTACACCCCAACAATCAACCTGATCACAAGACTGTGGCGAACACTTGAACTCGCAACAATAATATTGCATCTTTACTTTTCTTTCGAGAACGCTAGACTAACTCGGCTGCTGCAAGCGAACCGGTTTAGATCAGTGTGCATGTAACGACGATAGAATAGCCAGGAAAAATGAACAGTATGAGTGCCTTAGACGCCCCCACTCCTTAAGTTTGTGCTATTTTCCCATAAGAATACATAAAAATTTAAGGTATTGTGGCTAGAAGATACGCTGTCCCATATGATTACATGTAAATCGAAGCACAAGTACTTTAAAAGTTGATGCAATTCAAATTATGCTTTAGTATCGTACTAACTTGAATAGAAACAGGCTTGGTGTGGGTGTGTCTACATAATGATCCCAAACTTATTAAGCGAGATACTGTAGAATATTACAAACTGTTTTCGTTACATGGAGAAAGCATTTTAACGATCGTGCCCGAAGCCGCCACGATTACGTTTGTGTTAAGAGTTCCGAGCACGATTGCCCATGCGATTACTGCAAAAACTACAATTCAGAAGTGTGAGAAGACTCAAAGTGGAAAAGAGGTGGAAGATCGTTGTCGCCCACCACTTTTTCAAGAATGTGTAGAAAATCTTAACAGCTCTGCAGTAGTCGTCTACGTATACACGATGTCCAAAGAAGCAGCCAAGTTTATGCAAAATTATACATACAACGTTTAGCATCACCGCTTATGGTCATTTAATGATTCGCAAGGAACTAGTTCATGGAAAGGACTTGTTTCACCCGAATCCTTAGCAACCAACGACTTATTTTACACTAAAGAAAATGATAAAGTTGCGGAGTAACTTTACATATGTGGTGTAGGGAAGATGATCCTCTTTAAATATGCACCTCATTGCCAATTTTCGACATTAAGGTACAACATGCGATAACATAAACACAACTTAAACGAATATGCCGTCAGATGCCGATCTCTAGAAACTGATGTCGTCAACATGCAAGTTTGTACGAACAAAAAAAATTTGAATAAGATTAAATTAAATGTAAAGCAGCATCATTTGAGGGAAAAATTAAAAATGTTTCGTAAAAAGCAGTTAATTTTAAGATTTAGGATAGAAATATATAGTGTTTGTAAATGTTTCAACGGCATGAATATTATTTAAAACAATAAATATAAAAAAATCTCCTCATTATTAGTTTTTATTTTTACCTCTTCATCAAAAAGTTTAAATAAGGTGGCCGTTTAGTTATGCCTAGACAACAAAAGGTGTCAGGTATTGTGAACACGCTTATTAACAAGCTACCTTTTGAAGCTCATCTGCCTGGATACCAGTATTTCGGTCCAGGTACTAAATTAGAAAACCGTTTCGCTCGTGGAGACCCACGTATTAACCCGTTAGATGACGCCTGTAAACGCCACGATATAAGGTACAGCCTAAGCAACGATCTAAGCGAAAGACACAGGGCTGACCGTATTTTGGAGCACAGAGCTTCGCAAAGGTTCATAGCAAAAGACGGCTCATTTAAAAAAAAGCATCTGCGCTAGCTGTAGGCACGGTCATGAAAACTAAAAGAAAGTTTGGGATGAGTTGCTGCTTGCCACGCAACAAAACCCGGAAATGTCGTAAACGGAGTGGAGCTATTTCGAAGAGGAAAAGAGTATGTTTTAACCTACATGTCTTTAATTAGGTCAAAAATTCGGCGAAACATATTATTGGAACTTCGGCCGGAGGCAATTTACAAAGTTTAATAAAGCCCGCCTTGACTGTCGCTCGTATTGCCATAAAAACTATTGGAGGTCGAAAAAATGTTAAAGTTCCTCGCGTAATACCGCTACCTAAAACAGGCGGGTCTCTTCGACGCTTGATACCTCTATTTGCGGGCTTACCTGCTGCGGTGGCATTTGCAGGCGGTGCTATTGGTATTTTAAGGTAGATAATGACACCAAAGCTGCAAAGAAGCTGCAGTAGGAAACCAAACGACATAATCGAGTTATGGAATCAGCGGCTATTGGAAATAAAGGCAGTGGACTTTATTTAAGGCCGTATAAGTGTGGCAGCGCTCTATTTCTAACCTCTCCTCTACCACTGCAACGTAATAAGTCAAAAAACTGCTACAGTCGTCCCAACTAGCGCTCACCGATGTAGATTTGAAAAGGTACGCAAAAAATTTTCCTACTTCAGAGGCGTATCTGTGCGAAATAATCTACTTAAGAAGACGTGGACTCGCAAATGCGCAATAGTTAATTTAGACGATCAAGAGGGACCCGGAACTCACTGGACTTGCTATAAGAAGAATAAGGTTTTCTATTATGATAGCTTTAGGGACCTTGAGTCTCCTCAAGAAGTGCTAAAATACGACATTTTGCGGACATTTATGTTTAAATTGTCTATATAAGTAAACGTCGTGGAGGGATATTCATTAATCGACAGCATTATGGCAAGAACTTTCAGTATAATAGGTGCAGGTAACGAAGCTGTATCGCTGATTTATCCTATGTGACAAGCGAACAATCGTTACACACATGTATTAGGGTTGATTTGTTTTTACGGCGCAATTTCAATACGAAATATTACCAAATAAAACAATGGATTCCATTTCATAGACCAAAATGAAAACGAAAGCACAATTGAGATTCCACAGGGTGTGTACGAAATTGACAAAGTAAGCGAATATATAAACTGTAGCCTTTTGAAATTGTTTGAGACGAATGATGATAGATTTCATGTAACAGTGAATTCAAACACTTACAAGTGCGAGTTGAAGTGTCCGTACGACCTTGATTTTAGGAAAACTCAAGGTATCGGCCCGATTGCTAGGCTTCAAATCTGAACTATTAAAAGCGAACATACTCCACGATTCTTCAGAAGTCGTTTTAATATCGGAGCATACGCATGTTAACGTAGAGTGTGTCGTTATAAGAAGAGTATACAGAAACGGCCATCCCGTACACCCTATATTTGAATTTGGCATCTCTGACATAGCTCCAGGTCACAGTATCAATCTTGAACCTGTGAACGCACCATTTTTGGAAATTAACACTGAGGCTATTAAAAAAAATTTCTATCGATCTGGTAGACCGCCTGGGTCAACCTATTCACTTTGGTAACGAAATGTACTCGGTGTACCTAGAGCTGCGCAAGTTTGAACTGAGGAAGGACGGGGCTCAGATTTAGGAGCCAATCGCCTATCTCTAGGCAGTATCAGCCTATAACCATTGTTGTTGTTGATGGCTATAAAAGAAATAGCTCAAGTCTATGCGTACGTAGTTGGAAATATGCTTTTGACAGAGAGAGATGCCGTTCGAAAGAGCTGCTATTACCTGCTGAAAAACAATTTCTAGGATCGATTGGAGTTACAACAAGATAAAAAATGCGCCAACTTGATATCTTCAAGAGCTACACTTACGACGATGACATTATCAAGGAAGAGCTGCATGCTTATTATCCCTACGGCTCTAGAACATATGAGCATTCAAACGAAGTCAGAATTTTAATTCAAAATCAAGAACAAATAACGATTAGCCACAATAGTTGTACCTATATTAGCCGATCTCCAAAAGAAGACATGCTACCTGATGCTGATAGTCAGGCGTACGAGTTTCCAAATAATTTTCCATGCTTCTTGTTCGACGAAATATGCTATGATGATTTGGGCACAAAATGAATCATTCCTGCGAAATGCCTCGAATTACGAATTCCATCCAAAGTTATGCAACTTGCACGTCTGATGGTCTGAACAGGTTAAATTTAACCTAATGGACCGTCGAAAATTCTGTAAATAACTATTTTCAGTATGATCCATTTGAGAAGCACTTCGTTGCCTGCATACCTTTAAGACATATACTAGGGTTTTGCGAAATGTACAAAAAACCGATTAATAACATGCGCCAAGAGCTGGTCTTAATAATGGCTAGAACTTGTAAAAATTGCTATGAAGGTACTGCAGGCATTACAATAACTGTGAAAGGATTTAGTTGGAAAATTCCTCATTTAACGCTCAGCGATCAAGCCAAACACAATTTATACAATTCCTTCGATAAAAACCCGAAAATTTTATTTACCTTTTCGGCTCTGGGAGATTTACGAGCTACTCGCAATTAAAAACGCTAAAATCGATATTTGGCCAATAAAAACGTCTATTAATTTGGAAGAACCCTGTTGGGTGCTGATTTGCTTTCAAAATTATCATGAAAACATCAAAGACGTGGACGTATCAAAGTTTACACATTTGAATATCACGCATTTATCACTTCGTTTGAATTCAGAAAAGTACCCATACGAATATATGCAGCTGGACTTTCAAAACAACAATTATGCTCAGGCGTATATTAACTACGCAAACATTCAACTTGACTACTACGAAAGAGAGAGAAGTTCTCCTCTGTTCAACTACAAGCAGTTCAACGATTGTCCTGTATTCGTCATCGATTGTTCCAAGCAAAATGAAAATTTGAAGAACTCCAGGGTCGTTAAAGATGGAGACGTTGAAAGCTTTATGCATGGTGCAGTCGCCTATTGTCTGATATTGCACGATATAATTAGTAGTAAGGCAAGGGGAGTTCTACAACGGAAGTGGGTAGGGCAACAGGGTTTCACCAAAGGAAGTGGGCCCCAAGATGGCCGGTAGAGTATCTGAAGGGGAATAGCCCCAGATGTTGAAGTGGGGTGAAGTGCTAGATGCCCAAATGGGGCCCCGAACAATGCCCCAGCAGTAGACGGGGGCCCCAAGATAGCCCCCAGGGTTAGTTGAGGGGGCACAGCCCCAGGTGCAGGTTCAGCCACGTGGGGGGCATTTAAGTCACATGACAAGATGTTTGACAGAGAATGGGGTCCAAGATGGCGCCTAGGAGATAGCGCTAGCTAATGGATTGGGGCGAAGCCTTAGATGTAGAAAGGGGGCCACGCCAAAGTGACAAAATGGCGTCGAATCTGTTGCGAACCTAAAGCTAGTTCTAAAATGGCGTCGGATTAATTACCAACTTAAGTGTAGTTCCAAAATGGCGGCAGATTCGAATTTAAATTTTCCCCGCAATTTCTAACAGAAAATTTTTACAAGATGATTTTTTGCTAAATCTAGTTCCAAAATGGCGTCGGATCTATTACCAACTTAAATGTAGTTCCAAAATGGCGGCAGATTCAAATGTGAATTTTCCCCGACATTTCTAACTTCGAAAAATTTGCGAAGATGATTTTTATATTTAAATATAGCAGTTAGAATGCAAATTCAAATTCAAATTTCACCGCGTTATTACTCGCGCTCCATCTATGAGTGTGGCGACTAAGTTCATATTAGGGGTTAGTTTTGCGACTTGACTACGCCCATCTATGGGTTTAGCGATGTACTTCATATTAAGAATTAGGTTTGAGACTTAACTGTATATCTTCTGCCGGGGCGCCAAAACGTACTTATGCTACTCTAAATAAAATTAAACATTTATATCAGAATAAAATGCGCTTTTACTTAAAATTAACAGATATCGCAGGCGGTCAAGAAGTT
>JAHWXV010574543.1:0-15589 GCA_024586415.1 Phrixothrix hirtus | reverse complement strand
TCAACATGAGAAATTTTATTTTCCTTTATAGTGAACCTCGGATATAGTGAACCGATCTTAATGCATTTTCAAAGTTCACTATATCCGGACTACACTGTATATTAATTGAGAAAGGCCATTAAACAAAACAACATGTCTGTACACTGATCCTTTCAAAGGTTGCCATGTAACTGTGCATCTGCAAGAAATTAAGTCCCTTCTCCCCTTATGGCCCAGATACTGAAATTGAACTTGCAGGGAAAAAGTTCAAGATCAATGAAAAAGTGAAGTCTGTAGATTTACAACATTTTGAAGAGCAAGATTCGGACTATTTTTGTAAGGATTTAAAATAGTTACTAAGGATATGTCATAAATGTGTTGAAATGCAACGGGACTATATTGAAAAGTAAAAAAGGTGTTTTTACTTTAGCCCAGATGTTTTAAACTTACTTCACATGTATTTATTTCCAACAAAAACTAATGCTGACACATTTCAAAGCGCTACACAGATCAGATGTCTCCATATCAGCATGCGATATGGGTCATTTATGTCCTGTACAGTTTAGTAAAAATTCTGAAAATCATATGCAACAGGTCTGTACCAAAAATTTTGAAAACTATTAAACAATAATGATTTTATAACATCTGAATCCTAGGAAAGAACTGCAATTGTTAAATAAACAATAAAGTAACCAACCAAAAGTGCAAATTACACTATTTTTCTTGGTGTTCCTCTAATTTATTGGTGCAGTTGTAATGTAACGATTACTTTTGATTACTCTTAGGTTTGTACATTATTCGTAGCCCCACATTTTAGTGACAAATTGTAATGTTGCTGTTTAACACTTTTAAATATAAAAGTAAATACTTAATTTATATTGCCCCACAATAAGACGCCTAATCGTAATATCTAAAAATTCTACCTTCACTTGTCTGCAATATGATTATAACTATATTTTGATTATACGATATGCTACAGCTAATTGAGTTCTTAATCTCAAGGCGATTCCAGTAAATAAATTTAATTTAAATTAATTAAACATAATGAAACGTTCGTTTTCCAACGAGTAATTTTAATTAAAAATCCAAATGGATAAACAAGTGTATTATAAAAATCAAAATTAAAATAAAAATAAAAAAACATATAAAATCAACAAGAATCAAATTCATAAAAAGAATTAATTATACTTTTTTGGTACTTCATAGAACATCACGGAATGTAAAACACTATGATTTATTTTCCATTACAGGTATTTTATTTGCCAATCTTGCTAATTTGATTTATGAATTAACTATGCTAAAAATCCACAAAAGGTGATCTCATGAACACCGGCAATTAAAATGTAGCTTTCAATGATATACAATACTATTTGTATAACTTACATATGTTTACAAAACTATATAGGGCAAATTTCAGACTTATGGATCCAAACACGCTTGGTTAGTTCTGTTAGTTGATGCTCGCACCATGCATACAACAGCTTGGTTTCTTTCAACTTTGCTGATACTATTCCACTTTGACCCATTTTGCTTGCAGCGATATTATTAGCAGATACTATCACTTAGTCATGTAATTTTTATTCTTAACCGTTTTTCTGTCTTTTTATTTTCAAACACATAAAACTCTATTTTTAAATGCTGGTTTGACACACCAATTAATTTATTTATTCCGTGTACACTTGGTAGACCTTTTAATTTTTGGCTAGTCTCTTTTGGACACGGCTTGCTGAACACTTATAAGTCAAACTTAATTCATTTAGGCAACAACTTTAATGGATATGGCTTGATGATGGTGTCTTGGTTATAATTTTAATTAAGGTGTCTTGCCTTTAAACATGTTTTTTATTAACGACACCTTGATGCCTCTTCATGAAAGTCTCCCAACATTCTCAAAGTGACCGACTTAGATGATGGTCCATCAACCACTTTTTCCTTTTTGTATGCCTTCACCCAGTATGGCTACCACTCATTCATTTTCCATCCAATTTCACCCTGCTCGTAGTTTGGCCTGATGTGAGATTTTTCCATAACTGCATTTCACATGCACTATCTGAAGCACAAACACATCCCCATTGTTCAAATTCTACCAAGTTATTTCCTTTTGATAAACACCTGCACCTTGTTTTTAAATAATGCACTAGCTTATATGGGTTTACCATATACTATATTCATTGTTCTGAAATTTGCCTTTGACTAAGAAATATCCAACTCAATAAACTTATGCGAACTTATTAAAAAAATTTACAAATTAAATATCTAAACCTAAACATCGATTTTAACTAAAAATATTTAGAAAAACGTTTCATTTTTATACATTTTTAGAGGTTAGCCACTTTACACAGTGTATTTTGATATAAGTTATCTGTGATTCGGATATTTCCCAACATTTTTAAGACATTAAGTTTAAATTACCAAGTTTGTAGAAATAAAATGATTTTATTTAATTTTTTTAAGCACAAAATACCTTAAATATATATGTTCATATACGCGGCCCACATTTATACCACATTTAGCTTAAATGTGCATTTGTATAAATTAGTTGTGCATCATGACTATTATTAATTATGATTTATACTTCTACTACAGTTTTAATGTTAAATGTGTACGAGTACATGTAATACAAGATAAATGTAGGACATTCTATGTACAAATTTATGACTTGGTTGTAAGTCATTATTGCGGATTCTACAATAGCAGGAATCTTTGCCTTGAAATTCTTCTTTCCAGTCTGGCCTTCTTTGTGGAAGCGCATATGACCTGGATGTTATGCTATGAAGGACCACGTTATTGATGTTGAATGTTAAACGATTATTGCTATGAAAAATCGTTGTTGTAGGATATAATCACCATCAATAGAAATTCGATTCGTGGAATTGAATTAACTGAATTAATAAACGTAAATGGTTGAAATTTATTGATAAACACACACTGTACACAATTATAACAATATCTAAAAATGAAAACTTGAACATAAAAAAAGACTAACTATTTTTTCGTGTATTAAAAAGTACATGACATTTTTATTTATTTTTTGTTTTTCGCTACTTCCCTTTTTTTAGCTAGCGCAGCTTTTTAATTGATAAAAGACGATAGCGCATATTTTATCAATTCAAATTTTAGCCGGTTCGCAACAGTCATTAAATATGCTTTAAAATTTATCTAATACTCCTATACTTATCATTTTACACCATTCAAATGAGACACAAATAAATTTATACTTGTCTACGTTTATATCCTTTTTATGCAAAAAGGTAGAAATTTTAACTTATCTAGGAATTGCTGTTTGTATTTGACAGAAATATATTTTGTTGTATTTAGTCAATTATATAGACATTATTTATATTCAAATTTAATAGGTTGTAGATATGATTGAGAGATTGAATGCATAAATGAAGTTCGGGAAGTAAATGCGATGTGAGAACTTATTTCGTAATAGAACGGATGCTTTTGAAATGTATAACGATGATAAGTTTTTACAAATTAAAATAAAGCAAGGTAGTTTGAAGATTTGAAGATTCTGACTTCAATTTCTAATCCCCGAAATATCACTGTAACGGGACAGTGCTGGCAATTTCCTTATATCAACAATTTAAAGTATTTCCCTGGATACTGTTGCCAAATTTCAATTTTTTAATTTAGTAGTAAGGTAGATTTATACTGGATATGATTTTATAACTTATAATAAATACATATAATCTAGAAAAGCCAATTTCTATGTAATTTCAATAATTAAGAAATTTATATAATATGAGAAACTGTCAATAACGACACATAGTGTATATTATTATTGAAACAGTAGTGAGTATGCAGGCTGAGAAAAAAGATCGCAAAGAAAAACTAAGAAGACCGAAGGGAGATAAAGGGGACTTTTCATGTAAGCATGGGCTTCTAAAAGTTCAAGTTAATCTTCTGTGTAAAATAAAAACAAAATGGTTAAAAGGTTACCCCATTTTAATAAAAAAGATGGTATCGAGTGCTTAAAGGTACATTTAATTACTCGTGTGATAAAATCAGAGTGGTAAATGAAGCAACGCTAAAGTAAAAAGGTTGGCGTGGTGAAAAAAAACGTAATTCTTGAGTTGCAATAATAGGCAGGCATTTTTAGTAATTACTGCTAGCACAATCTTTAGTGCTGTTTAGGATATCGCTAACGAGAATATCATTCGATGGTAATAGATTGAGAACACTTCTGGTGCATCGCAATAAGCGTCACCGGAAGTGACATAAAATGCTTTTGTGGTAATACTTGATACGAAAAATAAGTCTACTACAATGGCTCAAAGTGCATGCTAAAAGAACTATAAAAAATTGAACCATCAGTTTTACGATTTAAATTCAATAAGTGTTATAGAATTCGAGATCAAAAATTAAAGCTGACTACATGCTATCATCTAGTAAAAGGGATCCCGAAGATATCCTGGGCAAATTGAATAGTGAAATAAAAGGAATTCCTAACTGTGAGTACTTTTAATAAACTTATATTCATAGCCATGAATGGTTCAATGAATTAAAATATCAACATTAATATTGTTTAGTCGAACTTTTATAAATTAGAGATATTGCAATTATTATTTGAAATTGGGAACGTTACTTTTTAGATTTAGGATATATAGGTGGTTTCAACAAGTCATTAAATTTATAAAATGTTTTAGATTTAGTCTACATAGGGAGTTTCAATAATTTGTTGGATTTATAAAGTATTTTGTGCTTTGTTTATGAAATATTTATTTTTAATTGTTACTATGTTCATCATAAATTTTAGTTTTGTGTAGAGTAAATTAAATGATTCTAACAAACTTATTTTATTTTATTGTTCTAAAGTCAATTCATGTTTCTCATTTATTTAAGCAATCAAAGTATTAAATGTGGTACCGTTACTATACAGGGAAATATCCAAAAAATAAACAAAAGCTCAGCTGCTTGTGTCTTAGGATTAAACGGTTGTTAAATGCTTGATGACATAAAGGGTGACTGCCAGTACTGTTCCATATTTTAAGATCGAATAAATATTAATCTATAATTAAATACATAAATAATTAATATTTCAAATTCGAAGGGTGTAAATAAGGCGGAGAAAGTTACAAAAAGCCACATAGGTGTGTCAGGTAGTTTACTTTATCAATTTTGACGATTTTTAAATTTATTTATCTCATTAGAGTAGGTTAGTGGGGTACACCTTAGCCCAACTAATAGTTATAAAGTCAATGTTAGAGCAAGTGTCACTACGTAACAAAAGAGCACACTGTTACATAACTGAAAAATGATACTAAACATTCCATTTACGATCATAAACTATTGCGGATAATTGCTTCGGCAAATGAAAATCGACGTTTTATGTCCTTTAAATTGAGATTTATTGGTCACTCACAATGGCAAAAATTATATCAATTGCTGTTTCCTCTAACATTTGAAAGCCATATGACCTACTCATTTTTCAGATACAGAATCTGATGATAAAAATGCAAATGAAAATGAGTGGTATAATCTATTTGTACTACCTTTTGCCAGGAGTTTGTACAATAGTATATTACAACCAATGATATGATATTTCTCTTGCTACAATGTGAAAATTTCTTTTATTAACACATTATAAAACATTACATTGAAAGCTTTAGTCAAAACTTATAGACATTATACAAGGATAGTGCAATAAGTCAGGTAAAAAGTCTCCCTCTAACTCAACACACTTATTCCAATGATATTTAATGCCTTCAATAAAATAAAATTTTGCAAAGTCTGCAAATACATGTATATTTCCTCATACTTATATTTTTACCCAATTTATTGAACTAATCTTGTACTTTTCAAAAACTTGCGACATACATATGTTCACTAGTGGAGTTACTTCCATAACTTATGCAGTTTTTCATCCAAAAATAAAAGTATGTTTAACATAAGTTGTGTTCTTGAGTTAACTTAGATTTAAGTAGTTACAAGTTTTGAATTTAAATTCAATACAACAAATGAGCATTACAAAAATCTTGTTTGCTATAAAAAATCATTCACAAAAACAGAACTGTAAATAAAATTAAACATTTTTAAATAAATTTAAACATTAATGCCATTTATTTATAAAATAAAATTTAAATAAAAAAGCAAGTAATATTTTAAAAAGTAATATGAAAAATAATTAAAAATCTTTTCCAGGAAATTTATGCACATCGTCCATCTACTGAACATACATACACTGTGTTCAAGTTCAAACTACTTACGATGAAGACAAACAAAAAGCTATGCTATTGGTGGCGGCAAGCTTTCAATCATCTCTGAATTGTGAATTTGCATCAAAAATTATTAAACAAACTTTTACTTAATCACTCAGTTAACTTCCTTCTTAATTGTAACAGGGGGAACCCCCAAGGTATGTTACCTGATGCTACTTTTATGTAGTCTAGCAATAGCTTCCAGGTCCGTCTTTGCTTTGACGCTTCCTTTATAAGAATTTCTGTTAGCCTTCAATTTTAATAATGTTTCCTGTTGGTGATTAGATTTATATAATTTCTGAATTTAATTGCTTTTCCTTATCCTTGTTCCTTACAATTTGCATATTTCCTTTTATTTATATCCTCCTACTTGTAACCCATCCAGGAAATTTATTGGTAGCCTCACTTTCTTTTACACTGAATTTCTAATTTGTTTCGTTTTGGTTTTATAAATTTTGATTATATAGACTTCAAAAAATTCACTAAATCTTTAATTTTTGCTAACTCGCACACACTCATTAAATCACTTATTGGTTACCAAGATAAAAAGGAAGAGAGCTCATGTCGCAATGCTTAGTTTAAGTACTTAATCTTAAAATCAGTTTTCAACAGTACCTTATATATTACTATTATGCTGCCACAGAATCGGCATATCGCACAACTACCCTTATTTATTTATAGTTACAGTACAAATTTTAATGCATTTTAAACTGGATTATTATTTACCTTTTTTCCTGTAATCGTTAGTTTATCTTTACACTGTTTTTACTTTCCTTTCTTTCTAAACAAAATTAAATTGGCAACTAATAAATTTTCGTTTATCATTCCTTAGTTTATATTTTTAACCGTTAGTTCCCTGGGAAATTTTTTTATGTTTGTTACTTTCTAAACCTCTTTTAGCACTCAATTCTTCCATATTATTTTATAATGTAAGTGTGAACACAAAATAACGTTTTAGGTGTTGTGTCATTTGTGATTGGTCAATTGATAATTATAAATTTAATGTTAGATAAAACCACATTTAAGCTAAATGCGGATCCAGAATATAGACCAAAAACTTAAATTTTCATATTTAATTGAAGTAGGTAGATATTGCATATCTGCTCAATTAAAATAGTTTATGATTACAAACTCATTCATTTGGCAAATTTTAAGCAGCTTTATCTGAAGTAATGCTACATTTTGACAACAACTATACACGAAATGAATTAATAATGGTACAACAAAATATAATAAAAAAAACAAAGAGATAGCCTTACCGAACCTTTTCTGGAATAAAATCATCTAAGAGTTTAGTAATCATTTCAGGATTCCATTCTGTTAACGAATAATGTGCCGACAAAACATCTTCCAATGGATACTCCTAGCAAAACAATAATATATAATTTTAAAAAATTTAATAATACAAAAATGACTTTCAAACTTACATGTAAATAATGCACATAACTTGATATATAACTTCTAGGAGATTCTTTATCTTTAAATCTAAAAATCATTGATGTGATATTTTTCTGTTCATCTTGAATCCATTTTTGTGGACCAGTTTCTTTCATCATATTTATGTACTAAAAACCAAAATTCAAAAATTGTCATTTTAAATTGCTACCACATGTGAAAAAAGTTAGTATGTTGTAAAAGTGTTTTTTTTGTCAAAAAGATGTAAGACAATAAAAGAAACTTATTTTACTTTCTAGTTGAAAAAGCTTACCTGAAAAGCCAACTTTATAATATCATTAACATGCAACATTCCTTCTTCAGTTAGATCAACTGATATACCAAAAAATCCTATACCTCTAGCTGCAGGACGAATTCCTGCTATTAAACTACTGCACCAGCCTCTAGATTTTAGTGCTGATAGTAAACTTCCAGGTCCCTCATGGCCAATTAAATGACTTATATAGCTTCCTGGCTGAAAAATATTTTCAATAAAGTAACTTCATAATATCAATTTTGTTTAATGAATTATTGCTATATATTTGCTAACTGTAGAAAATTTCTTATAATATTATAGATAATATACATTGTTAACATGTTTGATGCCAATGGTATGTTTTACAGATTACTGTAAAAACTTACTTTTTTTACTGAATTTACCATTATACGGGTATGTTCAAATTTAACCTGGAATTTGTAACTTTTTATTCAAATAGAACTTACATAAAATAACACCTTGCAGCTTTATATAAGTTCACCATCTTCTTGGGAGTTTCATAATTCCTTCTTTATAGAATGATTTTGGCTGCTCTCCAATCCCGTTGTGTACAAAATCTGATGTATCTCAAAGTTTCTTTCAGAAGTCCAAACAAATTGAAATTGCATGTAGATAAATTAGGACTGTAGGAAGGATGATAAAGTGTTTCCCAATGCAATTTAGTCAATGTTTAGTCAATTGAGTAGTAAGAAGACAAGCATTATCATGATGCATCATTTATATCTTTTTGTGTAAAAATCAGCCTTCACTTTTTCTGACAATAGTTGACAATAATAGGCATCATTCATGATTTTGATGATCTGTCAAAAATTTAATAAACAAAGCGCCTTCTGCAACCTAAAACACCATCACCATAACCTTTCCAACTGAAGGAACAATGTTTGTTTTTTTAAGAGCTTGTGATGTGTTAAGTCTCCATTCTAAACTTGATCGCTTCCTTTCTGGGACAAAATGACGAACCCAAGTTTTATCACAAGTAAGAAAGTTGTTCAGAAATGTTTCTCCTTCTTGTTAAAAATGCTTTAGAAGCTCTGTTACAACTTGAACTCTTTTTTGTTTTTGCTCTAAGGAAAGCAGTCTTAGGACCCACCTGGCACAAATTTTTCTAAACTTCAATTCTTCGTAAATAATTTTTTCAACATTACCAATGCTTATTTCCAGTACTATTGATAAATCATACACAGAAATCCCCTTATCATAACAAATAAGCTTATCGACTCAATGAATGTGCACTTCAGTGATGGTTGTTCAGAGTGGTCTAGCATGTGCTAAATTTGTGATGTCTTCTCTGGCTTCAACTGTCAATAAAATCTTACAACAATTACAACAGGTTTAAATTTTCATTACAAAGAAATTTGATTATAATTTCTTGTGCAGCAGAATTTGCAACAGGCTGTTCAGACATAGTTGTCAAAACAAAAAAAATCAATTAAAGTCAAGGTAACAGTACATAAGCCTTCTAGATGAATTGATACATTAATAGAAAAAATGCTATTTTGAATTTAATTGATTCTATTAGATGTAGCAACAAAATTCCAGAATAAATTTGAACATACCTCATACTTACGACACATTGGCTATGTGTCTATTTAACTAGGAAATACGAGTATTGCACAAGTTCTCAGTGAAGTTAGTTAAAATATGGTTGGAAATCACTAGCTCTATATACAGGGTGACTGGGAAATAAGTAAATTATCTACCACATATGTGCCCAAGCTCTTAATAAACACAAATCTGTAAAAGTTTTAAACCAATTTGAAAAAAAATGTTTGCAAATCTTTGGTTTGGCTATGGTTTAGATGTAAAGTAAAATTAAAAACACAAATACCATTTTGTTTCAGTTTACAAAATATCATATTACATTTCTTATACATGTACTTGTTTGAATTCATGGTCGTCAACTGTTTAAATAAAAAGTAGTAGAATGTATTTTTTTAAATTGTCTAAATTTGCTCTTAGTAGTTATGGGGACGATCTGGAGGCCCCCCACCGCTACTCCTTTTAGACCCTCCCCGCCCGGCTGAAGCCCAGCCCAGCCAATCAGAGACCAGCAGTATACAGCCCTGTAAAAATTATTTACAGCTCTGTAAAAATTATTTACAGCCCTGTAAAAATTGTTTACAGCCCTGTAAAAGTTATTTACAGCACTGTAAAAATTGTTTAAAGCCTTGTAAAAGTTCTTTACAGCCCTGTAAATAACTTTTACAGAGCTGTAAATAATTTTTGCAGGGCTGTATACTGCTGGTCTCTGATTGGCTGGGCGGGGCTTCAGCCGGGCGGGGAGGGGCTAAAAGGAATGGTGGTGGGGGGCTTCCAGATCGTCCCCATAACTACTGCTCTTTTCTATAAAATCATTGTTTATAAATTAAATCTTAAAAAAGTTATTTGTTAAATATCTAAAATTCGCATGTTTTAAGAATGAATACAATACAAATGGAATATTATAAGTTTTACAACAATGCTAATACATTCAAGGATAATACTAATTGTTTTAAATTAATCTAAAGCAATACATTTTGCCAATTTCAAGTAAATTGTAAACACTAGAATTTGTAAATAACTCAATTTTAACACATTTAAAAGTAAAATTACTTATTTAAACCACCTATATTAACATTACACTATAAGTATTAATCACCACATGGTAGTGTTTTCTTTATATGTCATTTTATACAAATTTTTATTTTTCTATAAATTCCCAGGGTTAATTTTAGTAAGTTTGTATAAAACTATGTTTGATCCACATTAATTTGTATGAAAAAATATTTTACTACATACAAATTATGTAAAATTTGTATAAAACTTATTTACTCCTTTGATTTTGAACCATTTTCACAAAATTTAAATTATATCCAAGGCAGTTGATTGCAAATATTAATAATATAAAGATATTTATCGAAAACAAACTTGTGTTTAAAAATTAGCTGAAAGATTGTTTATAAATTTTGTGCAAAATTTAACATCATATTAATATAGCCTAAAATGATGTAGAACATTTTTAAAATTCTAGGTTATTTATAGAATATTTTCCTTTTCAATAATAGAAAAGACAGTATATTAAGTAAAACATTCATTTTTATTTTAAAGAAATGGTAAACTAAATTGCAAAATCACTAGAAATTTTAAGGAAGAAATTCAAACCTTTATTTTAAACAGTAATTATGATATCAACATATTTCTGAGGATTTCATAATCAGTTGAGGACATTCGCTAATAATGCTGTGAAATCATATGTATCAGTAGCTAGAGACATACAGTCAGCCAGTAATTTCTTGTTGAAAACCATAAGACCAAGTTAAAAGCCACAACAAACTGAAAACTTTAATTACAAATACTTCAAAAACTGCATTTTAAAGAAGGAATGCATTATTGTTTTTTGTTGTACTGCTCGTTCTTTCAGGAACACCCTGTATTGTATTTTCATATTAGAGAGTGAAAACGTTTAACAATTGCAACATGTGAAAAGCAACTCTGAAATAATGACTGTATCAGATAAACAAAGCAGGAACAGTTTTGTTATTGTTTTTCACATGGCTAAAACACCCTAGGTATTTTCAATTACATAGACACGGCCCTTAGTTACAAGAAGGCATTAATTTTTTTAAAAATAGCGATTAACAATACCGCATTGGCAACAAACATGTTAAATTATGGAAAATTAATTTGAATTATTAATAAAACATTTTTAGGATACGAAAAATTAAAAATGGAATGTATCGATTCATATGACCATAAAGATCCTGACGTAATATATACAAGTGAAAGTATTCCTACTAAAGATATGGAAGAAAAGTTTTCTGAGCAATTTTCAATTGGTTGTAAATGTAAAGAAGTATGTACAACTGAAAATATGTGTGAATGTATATTGAAAAGTGGAGCTTATTACATTAATCCTACTTTTGGAAAACAAAATAATCATGAAACCTACATAATTAATAAAATAAATGAGCAAAAACCAGTATACGAATGTAACATAAATTGCAAATGTAGTATTCCATTGTGCCAAAATAGATTAGTGCAATTTGGACCTAGAAAAGATTTACAAATATTTTCGTGTGTATTAGCTAAGTTAGGTTTAGGACTATTAACAACAAAAGCTATAAAAAAGGGCAATTTTATTTGTGAATATGCTGGTGAAATAATAACAAAAGGAGAAGCTTTAAAACGACATAAAATTAATAAAAATTGTGCACTAATGAATTATATTTTTTGTGTCAATGAAGTATTTGGAGAAAACAATATACAAACTTTCATTGATCCCTCTAAATTTGGTAATATAGGAAGATATATTAATCACAGCTGCCAACCTAATTGTGAAATAATACCAATACGAGTCAATACTATAATCCCAAGATTATGCATTTTTGCTAATCAAGATATTTCAGAAAATACTGAATTAACATTTGAATATGGTATTGATAGTTTAGAATATATTGAACCTAATTCTGAAATAACAAGGATTAAATGTTTATGTGGCAGTCAGAGATGTAGAAAATACATGCCATTTTCTGGATATGCACCTTAACTATATGGTTTCTAAATTAAAATATTTTCAAAAATGTATATCCACTTAAATATGCTATTGTCTTCTGGTAATCGTTTTTATGTAATTTATAATAGAAAATAAAAACCGCAAAAAAGTTTTAATAGGGAAAAATAAAAATAAAATACACTGCTCAAAACAATTATGAATTGAGAATTAAATAAGTCCTGGAAAAATTTATTTCATGTCATTGAAACACTTATATTCAAGAAACTGAACGCATCACTGCATTGTGAAATGTTTGAAATGGTTTATGCATGCTCATTGCTGATAGGTATAAAAGAGCTCTTCACTGCACCGTCAGTTAATTCTGAAATTGTCACTTTGTGTGTAGTAGTAGTTAATTTCTATATGAACTGAAGTCAATAATGGAGCAACATCATGATTTGTCTGAATCTGAGGCTCGAAGGTGGAGTATCCAATTTTTTGGTATTAGCTAAAGGGTGACTTTACATCGCATTTTGGTAACTGGAGATGTTCAGTGAAGATACAGACAACAATGCCCAATGCACAAGTTTACAAACAATCCAGCTCCAAAGCAAATTTGCTGCTATCAGAAGACTAATGCCAATGTAAACTATAAGAAATCAGCTACATCACATAGAACTGTACACATGAAGACCAATGGTATGTCTTCCATTGACTAGAAACTACAAAAGGGTCTGCAGAATATGTGCAGAGTGCAAAGTAATGCACAATTTGTTCACAACATATCACAATATGAAGTTAGTGGTGTCGGGTACGGGCCGGAATACGTGATGGAGATCATAAGAATCTTCATGTCATTCTAGATGGTCTTCTTAATCCTCAAAGGTACCTTAATCAAATCTTGCAGTCAATTGTTCACCTTATGCTAGAGCACTAGAAGAATGTTTCATTTTTATGGATGATAATGCCCATCTACATCAAGCTCACATTATTAATAACTGGTTGAATCAAACAGAAATCAAGAAGATGAAGTGGCCAGCAAATTCTTCTGATGATAATCCAATCAAGCATACCTGAGATGCTTTAGGAAGCCCATTGCTGCCTGAAATACACCACCATCCCTCTGTGAGAAAAATAGAATCACATTCCCCAAAAGCGTTATTTTGATTAGTTCCATGTCTGTATGATACAACATAGCCTTTTTAGCGGCTCATGGTGATCACATTAAGTTTTTTGTTTTCCCCATTTTGATAATTAGTTTTTGAAATTAAAATAATCCTTAAAATGTTTCTTCACAGTTCATACACCAAATTCTGCACCTTTTCAATTTTGAAGTAAACATTTTTTATGATTCAAAATTCTGTAAAACAGTTTTTTAAATGTTCTTGACATTGAACTTGTCATTTATATGTTGCCATATGTTGTCACGTGCGCCTTTGGCTTTACGCCACAGCGACAGCATTGATGGCCGCTAGTTCTTTGCAGGACGGTGGGTTCCCGATAAAGTGCACCAGTACTGTCAAGCGCACTAAAAGGAAGTCGAGATATAAGAAAAGATGAGGTGTCACTATTCCAGATGGCCTCTCAAAGTATGGAACTATTCTCGAAATAGATAGAGTACTGCCCTGGCCTTTTGTTAACTTATTCCGGGGTTCATTTTTTTTTGTCAAGACCCCAAGGGTTAGTATAAGTTTTGATCGCTGTTATTAGTTAGTACATATCCTCTGAAATTTAAAATATTCTTAATTAGCTTATACTACTGTCAAAAATAAAAGTCCAATTAAATGGCAAGACCTCTATTGACAATGAAACGGGTTACTTAACATACACACACAAACAACAGTTATAGATAGTTTACAAAATAACATCTCCATCCCTCGAATATGGCCGTATTCAAGAGATGGAAGGACTAAGCAAATCTCCTGACACTAAAATTAGGGTACTCTATGTCAACGCAAGTATACGTCCATGATTTCCACAGATGATATGTATTATTGATCTCCTGTTACACGGGAAGGCTTAAGTTATTATGCCTTTTTAAGGTCTTCCGTAAGAAGTCAGAGAATATTAACAAAAGGGTGGTACCTTACTTTGGAATGTTGAATTACCCAAAATGGTCTGTCGGGTGCCAGAACTTCACACATCCAACAAAACTGCTATGGCATGAAACGTACTGATTAATTCATAGAAATATACCATTACATCTCTTAGGTCGGGTCCTCCAACATTTGACACTATGTTGAGTCCCTAAACCCACCGAACGTTTTTTTTTAACACAGCCAACACACGACCGATTTTATTGCCCTAAAGACTCGGAAAATGCATACCCGCTTTTGAAGATGTCACCGAACCCTATCAGACGTTCGGAAATTACGTATCTCTGTCACACTCACTGGAACGATTAGATTTTTAATCGACACGGACGTGAAAGAAACGCATCTACTGTGTTTTCTTTATCCGATTAAAAAAACCAACTAATTTATTTACTTTTCTCTAAATTTTTATTTTTCTTTTTCTGGTTTTGTCAACAACAATCTCGTTTCTAAGAAACAAATCTACGGCGGAAACTTAAGGAAAAAAGATTTTGTCCTTTATTAGCAGAACGCCACCAAAATCTGACAATCTTAGCAAATTATTAACAGAAATGTACAATATCCATTAATTGTTTTGAGCAATGTAAAATAAAAGTGTTACTCAAACGCAACATACTTTCAGTGTGTATGAAAAAACCTAACCTTTTTTTTAAACTATGTAGTTCTAAATGTTTGCAATAAAATTCTAAACCTAACCCTGTATCTTAAGCTGGACAATTATAAACTGTATGCTATCTAAGCAAAGTATCATGTTACGGTACTTAAGCCTATTTAGTTTGACTTGTTTAAGTCAAAATATTGTAACGAAACTAGCTAATTGTTTTTACAATGTTTATTTATATTCACTTAATTTCTACACTTATTTATAAGTAACTATGTACACTAATTTATTTTTAAATATTTAATTATTTATTTTTACAAGCATATAATTCTATTTATGTATTTTTATATTTATATCACTAATGCACAATACAAAATTCTAACAATAACTACCCTAAGAGAACTCAATTCGCTGCTTATATAGGAAAGATGTTCTAGAAACAATTGGAATAGAACATTCAAGAATATTACTTATAATAATGATGTAATGCTATGACTCATTGCTGACCTAATTGAATTGACAGACATAAAT